>JAOTON010000748.1:0-30032 GCA_034440635.1 Lepas anatifera
GCCGCTGGACAAAAAGGCGTCTCCGTATATCAAGAGCACTCCTAGATAATATATGCACCCCTTACTTAGAAATAGGCACTTCAGGGAAAGTGAAAGGTGGTCCTATGGTTGGAATGGCGCTTCCTTGGACAGCCTAGGCGCCCTTTGTATAAAGCGCCCTATAGATATCATATGCGCCCTTGGATAGCAAAGGCGCCCCTGGACAGCAAAGTTAACCCTTCTTGAAATAGATGATCTGGACAGCATAGGCGGCCATGGATAAACTAGGCGCCTGAGAAAGAAAACGAGCGCCTCACCTGAGAGTACAGGCACCCCCAGGATATCATAGGTGTCCCTTTCCATCTTCAGCTGCCCTACTGTCTATGGTTTGGCACACCTGTCCGACAGTCGCGCGCTCTGTTACAGGGCTCGAGCGGTCAATTTGAGCATGGACTGCCTTTAACCACATTTCACTAACCTATAACTGAAGGCTTAGTGCTCCATCGCTGCAACCGGGTGCCTTTTTCAGTATGTGCGCCCCACTTCCGAGAACGCTACCCTCACCAACCAGCAGTCCTCCCCGCTCAGCAGATGAGCGCCTCTTTTCTGATAACTAGGCACTTTATTTCAGTGTTCGAGCGCCTTATTTCAGAATTTTTATTCTCCATCTATTTTGGGCTCCTCCTGGATTGCAGAGGCACCCCTCAAGTGCAAAGGCTGCCCCTGGATAGAAAAGTGCGCCCCATGTTTGCAAAGGCGCTCCAAGATAGCACATGCGCCGCTTAGATGGAAATCAGCACTCCAGGAAAGTAAAATGCTCCCTTTGGGTAGCAAAGGTGCCCCTTAACAGCGAAGACAGCCTTAGATAACAAAGGTTCTCTGGACAGCATAGGTGCCCTTTAATAAACTGGTGCCCAAAGAGAAAAAATAGCGCCTCACCGGAGACAAAAAGCACCCCAGGATAACGTAGTAGGGGCATGTATTTCAATCATGTCTGTGATTGAAAAATACACCTAGACAGCATATGCGCCCCTGGATAGAAAGACATCCCTGGGCAGTAACGACGCCCCTGGAAAGCAATCGTGCGCCTCTGTGGAGAAAAAAGCCACCTCTTGAATAACCTAGGCACCGCCCCCGAAATATCAGATGCCCGTGGATAGAACAGACTGCCTTGAATAAAACAGAGGCCCTGGATAGTAAAGGCGCCCTTTGATAGCATAAGCGTTCCTTAGCAACAATATGGGCGCTACATGAGCTCAAGGTTCACGCGCACCTAAGCCCAATAATAGAGTAACCAATCGATGCCAAAGCACTCCTTAAAGCACGGGCGCCAAACTTCCTAAGAAGTAAAGGCGCCTCTGGGTAGCAACGGCGACCCTCGACAGTGGTGTAGGTATTCCTGAATAACAGCAGCGTCCCTTGCTAAGAATAGCCCCAAGATGGCACAGGTACCCTGCTGATAGGAAAAGCGCCCCTGAATATCAGAGGCACCCTCTGAATGAGGTGCCCATGGAGAGCATAAGGGCGCCCTATGTATAGAAAATTGCCGCCCCCTGGATAGCCTAAGCGGCCCTTGCGTAGGTAGGCGCCACTGGGTAGCATAGGTTACCTTGAATAAAAAATATATTTTTATTCTATATATTTTTATTTCATTTTAATACATTTATTATAATATTGATTATTTATTATGATATATTTTTATTCTAAAATATATTTTTAAGTATATCTTTATTGAGGGGGCGTATATACGCCCCTCAATACCAAGGTGAACCTGGATAAGAAAAAGCTCCCCTTGGGCACTAGGTATCAAAGGCACCCCCGGAACAGCAAAGATGCCCCTGGATAGCTAGGTTGCGTCCATTAGGGAGCAAGGCGCCCCTGGGTGGCACAGGTGCCTCATCGAAGCAAAGGCCCCTCCAGAGAGCATAGGTGTCCCCGATGAGCACAAGTACTCCTGGACAGCCCCTAAATGACGTTGCATAATGTTACGACACCTATTATAACGTATGCTATTACATCAAAGTAAAGGTTTAGATTAAGGTCACAGGTCAATTCTAAAGGTGACTGGCCTTGATGATCAAGGCTTGATCAAAGGTCATTGGTAAGCTTGGGCACAGGGGTGTAATTTTCCCAAAATCTTTGGGGGTGCTCAGCCAGTGGGGGCGGCACCCCATAGGGGCGGCGGCGTTGGGGGGCGGAACACTTTCATTGCACCAAATCTGTTATTCATCGCTTTTTTGCGCCTTTTATAGCACAGAGAACATTCTATTTTAATGTTTGGCAAGTATTCTACAGCTTTTTCCAAAGGTGTTTGCTTTTTAGGCGACATCCCAAAGCTACATACACGTCTTAAAATAATCCAATCTGAGCTTCAAATCTTTCCACGATCAGGGGCGCAGCCAGAGTTTTGGCATGGTACACCTTTGAGGGGCTCCACCTTTGAGGGGCACCCCAGGAGAGAAAGGGCACTTTTAACGTAACCTAAAAAATTTACTATATCTTAGTTAATATCAAATTTTGGGTACCTTTGATCCAAGAAAAATGCAAATCAAGCACTGATGGAGAGGGAAAACTAAATTGAAATCAGAAAAGAAGTGTCACCGAAATCTCATGAAAATAACTAGAACACGACTTTTTGGGATAGATTTAAGGACAAATCAGCCAACTCATGCAAGTACTTGACATCAGAGAAATCATCGGAGCATGTGATATTTGTCACTATGTGCAAGATACATATTACAAGATACATATTGGAGTCAAAAATTCATTTGTTATGCCTACTCAATTTGTCGTGACGAGTGAGCCCTGGTTCCCAGGCTCCCACAATGGCCGTGGGAGGAGGTGTAGCATAGTGACATTGGACGAATACAATTTTTGTGGCTGGAATAATTTGGGAGATACCTTTTTAACGTGTTTAAATGTTCCATATTTTCAAGGATCAGTCCCAGTTGGAGTAAAGAAAAAGTAAATAGGCTGGTTGTTTGGATGGGGATGATGTGACAGGGCTGAAAATTGTGAAAAACTAGTTCTTCATTCATTTAAATTAATTAGTAGAAATCCTGGTTCAGGGGACTATGCTTTGAGCTCAGGGGCACATGCCTTTTTATCACCCCGCCGCAGAATCCACCAGTATAATAAGCAATTTACTTAACCCGGGGTGCCCAGGCATCGCAAGCCTTTTTAGCGATGACGGCTCATTCCTTGTTAGCTCTATTTTACAAGGGGATTTTGCACTGTGTCCTTATTTCCCATTTATTCAAGACGAGCTCAGGGGCCCCTAGTGTGGATCAGAGTCCTCCAGAGCAGCTACCCCTCATTCCCCCAGTTGTGCCCCCTGGGATTAGACTAGACCCATGACCCCCGAGGTGATGGGAGCTGGCCTTGTGTTCTTATTCTCTGTCTATTCAAGACCAGCTCAGGGGCCCCTGGTGTGGATCAGAGCCCTTCAGAGCAGCTCAAGCTCGGCCCAGGGCTAGACTAGCTCAGTGACCCCAAAGATGGGGGGGGTCATCAGACTAGCTCAATGGACCGTAGATAGGCTCATAGGGCCTTGCACATATTAGCTCAGGGGGCAGCAGACTAGCTCAGAGGGCATCAGATGGGCTCAGGAGACACAATGATGACACGTGAGGTACCAGATCAACTCAGGGGGCATTAGTTTAGCTCAGGGACAATATACCTGCTCAGGGGGCACCAGATCGATCAGATCGGGGCCCAGATAAGCTCCTAGTCACCAGACCAGAGCAGGGGTCTAGATCAGCTCAGGGAGCACCATATCAGCTCAGAGAGAGTGCAAGGGATCAGCTCAGTGGTCCCCGATCAGCTCGGGGCACAGATCAACTTGGATGTACTAGATCAAGTCAGGAGGCATTTAATCAGCCCAGGAGCCCCATACCAGCTAAGAGGCCTTCATCAGCTTCAGTGGGCACAACTCAGCTCAGGGCCCCAGAGCTGCTGAGGAAATTACTTGATCAACTCAGGAGGCCCAGATCAGCTTGAAAGGCACCAGATTGGCTCAGGGGCCACCAAACTAGCTCAGGCGGCACTAGTCGAGCTTAGAGGGCATGAGATGAGCTCAGAGGGGAAAATGTTGGCTCAGGAGGCACCAGATCGACTTAGGGGCATTAGTTTAGCTCAGGGGAAACATATCTGCTCAGGGAGAACCAGATTGATCAGCCCGGGATCCCATTAAGCTCCTAGCCCCCAGATCAAAGCAGGGGAATAGATCAGCTCAGAGAACACAAGATCAGCTCAGGGTGCACCAGACCAGCTCAGGGGACACCAGATCATTTAAGGAGACATCAATAACCAGCACCTGATCAGCTCAATAGGCACCATATTGGCTCAAGGGACAGTAGATTAACTCTGCGAGGCATGAGATCAACTCAGGGGGCTCAGATCAGCTCAAGGGGCACTAAAACAGCTAATAGGGCACCAGGCGAGCTATGAGGCTTCAGACTAACTCAGAGAGCATTATCTAGGTTCAAGAGGCACAATTATTTGCTCAAGGGGCACCAGATTGAATCAACGGGCACCAGATCAGCTTAGAGGGCACGTGATCAGCTCAAGTCCCAAACGGGGTACACCACCTAGTGATCAAAGGACACTAATAAAATACGCAAATTGGACATTTCCGTACACATTTTAACAAGTCAGGTGGTAAAACAGGTCAGGTTGTGAAAGTTTTATCAGAAGATTATGTAAAACACATAAAAGATGAAATGAAATACAAATACTGAAAAATGACACAGACAATTTCACACGGTATACTAAAGTCAAAGACTATAGGTAAAATGAAACACGACGTTATGTAAAACCTGAAAAACTACTAGGATGAATATATGGCATTAAAACTAACGCTCCTCAGATATAACATGATGTTAGTTATATCCACAGAAGGACGCTCCCCAGAACGTTCACCGCCCAGATATTCCCAGGATGCTCACTGCCCCGGGAGACTGCAGTGATGAACCAAGGGGCGGCAGGTATCAGTCAGGGGCGGCAGTTATCAACAAGGGGCGGCATTGATCATTCAGGGGCCGCAGTTATCAACCAAGGTGCGGCAGTGATCAGCCTAGGGCACCAGTTAGCAGCCAAGGGGCGGAATTTATCAGTCAAGCGGCTGCAGCTATCAGCCAGGGGTAACAGTTATCAGCCAGTGGGTGACACTTATCAATCCGCCGGGGGCGGCAGTGATTAGCCAGGGGCGGCAGTTATCATCCAAGGGTCGGCAGTTTTCAGTTAGGGGCGGCAATGATCAGCCAGGGGGCGGCAGTGATCAGCCAGGGGCGGCAGTGATCAGCCAAGAACGGAAGTTATCAGGCAGGGGGCGGTAGTGATCTGCCAGGGGCGGCAGTTATCAGCCAAGAGCCGACAGTTTTCTGTCAGAGGGCGGCAATGATCAGCCAGGGGGCGGTAGCAGTCAGCAAGGGGCGGGAGTTAGCAGCCAAGTGGCGGCAATAATCGGCCAGGGGAGGCAGTTAGCATCCAAGGGTCGGCAGTTGTCAGTCAGAGGGCTGCAGTAATCAGTCAGGGGTCGGCAATGATCAGCCAAGGGGCGGCAGTTATCAGTCAGAGGGTGCCAGTGATCAGCCAGGGGGCGGTAGTGATCAGTCAGGGGGCTGCAGTTATCAGTCAGTGGGCGGCAGTGGTCTGCCAGGGGGCGGCATTGATCTGCCAGGGGGCGGCAGTCATCCTCCAGGGGCGGCAGTCATCCAGGGACGTAGGAGCCGCGGGGGCAGGGGGGTAGCTGCCCCCCAACTTCCATGATTCTTAACCATTAACCCTATGGCGTTGACTGGAAAGAAATGACTTGAAAATTCCCGCTGCCCCCCCCAACTTTGAACATAGTTCCGACGCTCATGCAGTCATCCGCCAGGGGCGACAGTCATCCGCCAGGGGCAGCAGTTAGCAATCAAGGGGCGGCAGTTATCAGGCAGGGGGCGGCAGTGATCAGCCAGGGGCGGTACTGGTGAATGAGGGGCGGCAGTGATCAGCCGGGGGGCGGCAAAGACGATTCGGTGGGCGACAGTGACTTACCAGGAGGGGCAAGTATATGGGTGTTGAAATAAACCGGGGTGTTTAGCCAGGGGCGGCAGTGATAAACCAGGGGTGTCAGTGATCAGCCAGCTGATCAGTAATAAACAAAAGGCGGCAGTAGCATCCGGAGGGGGTGGCAGTGATTAATTTCTGGCGACAGTGATCGGACGGGGGCGGCAATGATGTGGCGTCATAAATCAGGGGAAATGATAAGTCAGGGGGCATTGATTAGCTAGAGGTGGGGCCAATCAGAGTGGAAGTAATGAATCCGGAACGGGAAAAACTTGTGAGGGGCGGCAAGAATCAGGGTGGCAGTGATGAGATAGGGTGACACTCTTCAGGGTAGCGGTGATAAGCCAGGGGCGGCACATGTATTGGGGGTGGTCAGCACATGATTTTTGTGCTCGAATTAGGATTGGGGGTGCTCGGGCACCCCCAAAGAGATAGAAAATTACACCCCTGCTTGGGCACAGCGCTAGTTATAGCGTAAATTAGGCATAATATGTTGGTTTGTGCCGTAATAGGTCAATGACCTTGAAGGACCTTGACCCCAAAATTTCAGACATTGTTTAGACCCTTCCCTTTTGGCCTCAGCCCTGTTCTAGAGTATTCACCCCCCGTTCCGGCCCGTTGGGGGTGCTTGAACACCCCCTCGAGGTCTCCCAGTGGCACGAAAAAACGTCGGCGCGAAGCGACACAGTACTTGTCACACCTTATCATTGATCAATTCCGCAACTTTCCCTCAAAATTTAAGGTTGCGTCCTCTCAGGTCAGGTCTCCTGTGCAGGTCAACTGACCTCACCCCAAAAAATGTTTAAGTTGGCGTAAGTAAGAAAAGGGTGAACTTATCGAATTCAAACTTGTACCATATAATGGGCCCAAAAAGTACTAATAAATTTATTTCGGGATTTTTCCCATCGATGACCTAGGGACAGGTACGAATCATAACCTCTCCATTGAAAATGCATGGTGTAAAACGGAAATTTACCGAAAAAGTGCTCTATGTCTGCAGACGTCGCTTGAAATACCTTCGGATTCCCCAAATCATAGTATCCTAGGCCTCTTTATCGGTCCATGTTGCAAGTTTAGACATGTTACCTCTGAGAGTTCATCTGGGGCTTCCTAAGCAGGTTTTAAGACTTGGGTCAATTGCTTTGCAGGAAATATTGATAAAACCCGTATTTTGATACCATTTTTTATTGTCATCGTGAGTTGATTGATATGCATACTGGATATGCTAGGCTAGGTGGTGACCTTGACCTAGCCTTAGGTCAGGTCATTTTTATGTTTTGACCTAGTATAGTCATATCATACATTATTTGATGATTCGCCGTAACGAGAGGAAGCGAATTGTGCCTAAAAATGATTCTAGCTCAACTCTGGCACACGCTAGAGTATAGAGACAGAGACATATCGTAAGCTTTGTCTCGGGGAGGGACCCCAGCGCTGATCGCGGGAAAATCCCCAATGGCCCCCAGGGGCCCTCAGGGAGTCACGAAATCTGGCGTGGGTGGAATCCGGTAGGAGGGATTTTGGGTCTCCAAAATCAGCTGAGGGGCCCGTGCCAGTTAAGGGGACCACGATAAGGGCCCCCGACGAGCTCATTTGACCTCAGTGCCAACACAGGATTCTCAAGACCAGCGTGGGGTGCCTACCTATTTAAACGGTTTCTAAAATCGGTCCCAGATCTGCTGAGGGGACTCAGCTGGCCTGCAGAGGTTCTGCGGCCTATGAGGCTCAGGTTAGCGTCAATCAGTTATTTCAGTATGGAGCCGTTAGCCAGGACAACTGTGATAAGTGGAGGTGGTGGATACGACACCTCAGTTTTCGCCATGACCGAAGATAACTGTATTATTTGCTCATCGTGCTTCAGTTAGTGTCAGTGGGTGCTTTCAGCATTTTCTACCAAGGTGCCAGTCGTTAGCTGGCCCGAAATATGCTTGATGGGAAACGTGAACATGTCCTCACTAAGAGGAAGCTTTCATGAAAATAAGCATTTACAAATCCTTTTTAAACGCGTTTTTCATTGACACTGGCCGCCTTTTGAGTGGTAAATTGGCCAGTGGCGGATCCAGGGGGGGGGGCAAAAAGGCATTTCCCCCAAACGGAAAAGCTCGGGGCAAAACTATGTTTTTGACCCCCACAGTGATCGACCTCCTTTTTCCCCTACTCCTTTTTAGCTTATAAGCAAGATTTTGGTGCTAATACGCAAAATTCTACCGGCAGGTGATATTGGTAGCGCAGCTTTTTTCTGCGTGACGTTTTTTTTGCTTTTCGATTTCGGTTTGCTCCTCCTAAACCGACCGGCTAGATCCGCCACTGAAATTGGCGCCCCTCAGGTTCGGCGCCCCCCAGGTTCGGCGCCCTCCGAGCCTGGCCCCCCTTAACGAAATCCTAGATCCGTCACTGGAACGGGCTTGTTTTCAGTAAATACTGGATAGATAAAAACGAAAATTTTCAAAGCGTGTATTCTTACCACAATATTGACCTTAAAGTTGAGTTTTTGACCATCTGACCTCTCAAAGGCCATGTCAGGTCATAGGAGCATACAGTGATTGTTTTGTCCATAACTTCTCAATGAATTGAGATAAAGCTCCCATTTTGCTTGCATTGTGCTTATATTGTCACGGGGAGTCGATTGATATGCCACATGACCATACCAGGTCACTCTGTGACCCTGCCCTAGGTCGAGGTCAGATCATTTTGACTATTTGACCTAGCAAGGTCTTATTATACATCATTCGATTTGCCGCGATGAGAGGAATCCAATGATGCATAAAGATTTGCTCTAACTCCCCTGCGGGCAGATCTAGAGAGGGAAACGTACACTGCTCTGTTGTAAGTCTATGGAGCATTGTTTGACCTATGCTGACCTTAATATTGACCTGATATAAAAGTTATTCTTATAAAATATCTTCATCTTGTCAAGAGCTTTCGAACGCCGCCCGTAATTTTCCTTTAGCTTTCGTGGGGAACGAGATATAGAGGGGGTCGAAAAACGCCCCCAGCGGGGCGCGTCATGCAAGGGACCCCAGTGGGGTGCGTGTTAAAATCACGTTATGAAAATGCAACCTTCCCTTTAAGGAAGGGCAGGTGTCAATACTTTCAAGATATAAACTGTCAGAGGGCAGTGGCGAATCTACCCGGTAGGTTTTGGGGGAAGCCAAAGTTGATAAGAAAATAAAAATGTCACGCAGTGAGAGTATGCCACAATTTGTGTAGACGGTAGGTTTGCGGGTAAGCCCATGAGTCGAAAACCAAAAGAATAATAATAATAAGTATATAACGTCGCATGGTGGAGAATGCAGCCACAGCATGCTTGTTTTTACTATCCTAGGCCCAATACTTACGCTGAAGTTGACTGGTTCTACTTGAAGTTGAGAGCTGAAGCAACAAAACCTTGCTTACCTATACCTAAACTAAAAAGGTGTCGGGGCAAAAATGAGGTAGAAAGCTTTGCGGAGGGGGAAAAGTTTTACCCCCAGCTTTACCGTTTGGGGGAGCAAATGCTTTCCCCCTAGATCCACCACTGTCAGAGGGTGCCACATGCGCCAACAGTTTAGTGGTGGGGGGATAGGTAGCGGTGTCTTAGGGGGCGTCAAGGTGACTTCGGCAGTTGATGAGTGGATCAGTGGGGGAGGGGGAGGGGCACGCATTCCTTCCTTTATGTCGCCCCCTCTCTTTCTCTCTCGTCACGGCACCATGCAATTGGAGCTGAGCATTATGCCAAAGGCCTCAGGGGTCGTCCATGAATTCCGTAACGCATATTTTTTGCGATTTTTCATTGCCCCTTTTCCATGAAACGCTCCGTAACGCTCAGACAAACACCCTCTCTCTCTCTTACCCTAGAAATTACGTAATGCTGAAACTAAGAAACGCCCCGCTGGAAAAGATAGAGTAGGAGAAACTTCATTATTTTAGGGATAGGTATTTGGGAAAACACCAGCCATCTGCCAGAAGCTTTGAGGAGCCATGGCCCGGATGGCCCCCAATAGGACTGCCAATAGCCCCGTCCCATTCCGTACTTTCAGTGCAGAATTGTATGATACCTGAAACATTTGAAACACTTCCGCATTGCAACTGAAATACAATTCTGATGGAAAGTTTGAAGCCGTGTTTGCTGGTCTCCCCGTTTCTACGTCCATCCAGTTCTTGTACTTTTACCCGCCAGTTTGCCAATTTTACTCAATCACAATTCCCAATTCCTACAACTGCGGGCGTTGCCTAACGATCGGGACCAACCCCCTCCCCCTGTAACGCTTGGTAACGTTATGGCTCCCCTATCCCCAAGATTTACGTACGGTGGACCCTAACGACCAGAACCAATTCCCACTTCTATCCACGGTCTGTAGAGACACTGCTTTTATCCTACCACCAGGCAGTTTCCCAGGCTTCCCTTGGCAACAGCCCTCTCATGTCCCCGGCACAGTCGCGCCGCGGGTCAAAGTTCAGCCCGCAGCGCGAGCGCGGCCAATCGGCGTCCTCGCGGCAGAGATGCCCCCAGGTGGAAAACGCGGTCACGAGGTACGGCGCAGCTGCGCTCTGATTGGTCAGACGTTGAAAGAGATAAACGTCGTCTTCTGATTTCCCACGCAATACTATTAGTCGAGCGGATGCCTGTGAGTGGTGCGGTACGCAACGAGTGCCTTTTTAGAGCGGAGCAGAACTGTATTTACCGGGATTTGTGCTGTTTGTGGGACTTAGTGGGGTGAATAATCGAAGCTATCAATTGGTGTTTTGCAAGACGAATTTCGCCTCCTACATGAGCTTCAACGTGGGCTTCTGCCGGTAGGTATTTGCTTCGTATATATGCTGCTCTAATCTGGCTGTCAATATGTATTGGCCCAGTGGGAAGAAATACCTAACACACTTCTTATTTGTGCATTTTCCTCTTACCACTCCCACGCATTGTTTGATGTAGTACATACATTACAATAGGGCCAGGGGCGTTGGAACATATTGAAGTTGGGGGAGGCAAAGGCAGATCCAGTCGCTTGATGGGGGAACACATGTCTGAGAGAAAAAAGGCGAAGGCGACGGCCGGCATAAACTGGCGCGAGAATCAAATTTTCATTTGCAATAGGGTACCTTTCGAATGGATAATAATACTGAAAACTGTTTTTCCTGATTGACACGTTATTCCCAGTCGATCATTTATGCAGCCCTAGTTTGCTGGGGGGGGGGCAGAAGCATATCCAGTAATGCCCAAGGAGCACACCCTGACAGTCAAAATATTTTTTTGCTTTTTACTCAGGGTTTGCCCTTGCCACCCTGCCCACTGCTGTCGGGGCAAACTCTGACAGGAGGGCCCGGTCTCCTCGAAGGGGGCCTGCAATAGCTTTAAGAGCTCGACTGTGCAATAATAAATAAATAAATCAATAAATAAAACTGCTGAGGAACGGTAAAGGTCGGTAGTGCACCGTATGTGGTTTTGCTAACAAAATTTGTCATACTATTGACGAGTTTTGAGAACGGAATAAGCAAAAGATATACGCTGGGGCCTTCCAGTTACTGAAACTTTCGATTAACCATTAGCCAAGGGATCGCCTCTATCCACTATCTTACCCATGTTTTTAGGAGGTCAACCCGAACCCTGAGCAAAGCCAAAGTGTTTTCTTCCTTTTATCGTCAATTTTTTCTCTAGGATGTCTCAAGATAAATTCAGAGTTTAGTAGCATAGATTGGTTACGATGAATATGCGTGGAAAAGATGGACCATGGCCGGGATCAGTACTGAAACGATTGAGTGAGGCCATTCTCCCTTCCAAGATTTTGATACGAATATTGATATTTGATTATTTTTCAAACCTGGTGGGGACGAGCTTTATCTAATCAACAAACGGTTTTCAAAGCAGATTTTTTGCCTGCCACCGCTAACAAAACCATAACACAGAAGTCGACAGAAAGACTGTAAACAAGGCAAATTGTGTGATGGAGCCTTGTTGTTTACTGGGTTCGGCTCAGTGATTGATTGACTTCAGTGAGGGGAGAGAGGGGAGTGGAACCTCAAGGGGCAGCCCACACCACCTTGGAGGGCGTCTTCTGTGCATTCCGAGCGGCATCCTCCCGGCGAGATGTTTTTTTAAGTTTTTATTTCTCGGGGTTTGGTGTCCTAGTTGCCAGAAAATAGACAAGCCAATTCGGTGAAAGAAAAGCACCTCTGTCAAGAGACGGGCAGCCAAACAGTCAAACGGAAGTCTGCAGCTACCAGTGAACGATGGGCAGTGACGCTAGAAAACAGGGCGCCGGCAGAGTCTCACATTTCAAGAGCGTTCAGGGAGCCCAGTATCCAAAGGCCGGCGGATCACAGCGCGACGAGCATTCGCGAGTGAGTCAGTGTTCACCGACGTAACTGTGGTGGATCCATCCCTCATCCATTGTCTGTATGTTATATTGCAGACCATGGTCTGTACCTCTGGAATCAATCTCGGTCGTTTCCAGGCTTACTGCAGTGAGACGGCAGACCTGCACGTCAGCCTGTAGGGGCGTTCCAGGACCAGACAACAACCTGGATTTTGCTCCCATAGTCTCAGATTTCGTTCCAACTTCGTACACAGGTATCAGTGGCGAAGAATTCGGATGTGAGAATGTTTCACTTCTGAAAATACTGGTTTTGGAGTTACAGCTTGCAGAAAATTGTGAAAATCCGTGTTTTTTTGGAAAAATATGGCGTCATACGATCATTATTTTCTATGTAGCCCTTGTTATTGAGGTTCATTTAAAACATGATAATATCTGAAATTCTATTATCCAGCTTTGAGACTTACGTTTAAAAAGAGTTATAAGTTGTTGGAAATTTGCATTTAATTTTTGAAACGATTTTTCCAAGTGTGACCAGTGATTCACCTTAAAGTAACCTGTATAGAAATATTTTCCTCTGCCGTGTTTTCCGATAAAATCAATTATATTTTGCGTTCTTGATTTAATTGATGTTTAATCAGCCAAAGAGTGACGCCATGCGCGCGAAAATCGGCCACCGGGCGGGCCACATCGATAGCGGACTGGCTCAGTGGCCGAAGTGTGATCACGCGTGTGGTGCTCAGCGGAGACTATGTGTTAGCAGTTTATTGCCAGGGAAAACATGCATCTACAGATGGACTTGAAATTGTGGCAATTTTCCCAAGGTTAGGGTGAGCCTTTGACAAGAAGTATTTTCTTGTCTTTCTTTTTCCTTCATCTTTTGTCTGCGGTTTCAGTAAAGTTTCATTAAGATTAAGTAAGGTAAACAACGTACATAGATTGTAAAGAATTGCGATTGCGATTTGTCTTTTCAATTCTCCCAAGATACCACCGATTTCAAACAGGTTGAAAACAGGTGAAAACAGGTTGAAAACGATTGAAAACAGGTGGGGGCCTCCGAGGCTCCCTCCAATGAGCGTATGAAGATGTTTTCTTTCGTGTTTTCATCTTAAAATCAGCAAATACCAAAATGATGATAGATCTGTTTTCTAAATTATTTTCAAACCATACAAATCCACAGATTTAGGGGATGAAGAAACGCGACGAAATAATGTTCTATTCAAGAGTGAGGAATCCAAGTCCTGGTTCTCTGCTGACACAAGTGACAGCCGATACTGAGACAATGTAATATCGGATATACTACTGCTTCAAATCAATATCGAGGTGTGAGCACTCAGTAATAAAACAATGTTTCATATTACTGTTCTTTGGTTCATGGTGAGGGTCTTTCCATCCTGAAATCATTTTTTTATACAAATTTGGCTGCTGTAGCAAATAGATATTTGACACTTTTTGGCTTTTTCTGACTCGGTTTGGATTTTTTCGCAAGAATACCTGGTAGCCCTGCTAGCGAGGCGCCTTGCGACTGACTCTCAGAAGACTCACTCTCGGCATGGAAAAACGACTCTTGGGGCTGCCGAAATCAATCCCTGCGGGCCGAATAACGCAGCGCTGCTTGTTATTGCTTTTAGGTACTGACGAACAATTAATTTGCAGTGACAGGGCTGGACGCAGGACGCAGGACGCAGGAACGCAGGAACTCGGGAAAACACGTAAAAACATTGTTTTTTAAGAAAATCGGCTAAAATTTCTTCATTTTTGGGGGCCACGGCAGCTAAAACCCCCTCTGCGTCCACCAGTGTGCAGTGGTACCTACTTATAAAAATCTAACATTAAATATTTGATAGATGTGGCATTGCAGGAATCTTGATAAACGTCAAGCCATTTGATACACCACGAGATGCTTGCTATTGCAAATCACGAAGAACATTTCAGTATGTTCCCTGTTATGCCCAGGAGCATTTAACCAAGCATTTGCAACAAGCTTATCACAGGGGAGACTGCAGCGGCAAATGCAGACTTCAAATGACAAACTTTGAATGGTCGGGCGCAGACCTCATATTTCATGTACCTACTGAGAAATGGTTGGGGCAGTTTTCCTAAAAATATATAAGTGCATAACATTTTGACGTCCTCAAAGTTCTCGAGGCAATTGCGCCAATTAAAGTGCGCCAAATTTGCCGCAAACTATAAGGTTTTGAAAGTAAGTTTTGCTTACTAACGGGTAAATTTGAGGTATGTGGATGGTCCAAATTTAAGAGACAGAAGTTTTAAAGGATTTGTATTACTTATAGTTAGCTTTTGGCAGAATGTGAGCTTTGAATAAACAAATACTTTCGGCGCTAATTATTATCGATGGACTGCTTCCAACTGCTGTGCCCCAACTGTACCACCCTACCGGGTGTGATGCTACGGTGGTGTCGTGCTGCAGGGGCAGTCGTAATTGAACCAACTCGATTACGGCAGTGGGCAAGATATCCTTTAGATATTTTAGGAAACCTTTGTATTAAGAGAGGAAATGAGGCTTAGTATTCATCAACTCCGGCGCAACTCCGGCGAAATAAAACAACATTGTATTGCTGAATGTTGTTGCTTGAACCTGAATGGGTAAGGAGCAGGGTAGCTGAAAAACAGCAAGGCGTGGTGACAGGAGGTGTGGATTTCCAAAAATCATTGAGGGTGCCCTAATTTGAAAACAAGTAAATGCCCTCCACATAAAAGGAAAAAGCATAACAAGCATAAACAGCTCCACTAAAAAAACAATTTCATTTTTGTTTTAGCCATCACCCAGTCTTTTGAATTCTGAAATTGATTAACAATAAAATTTAAAGGATAATTTAACACTAAACGAATATTTCATTACAGGTGCACGGGCACTAATGGGATATAAATTCACACCCTCATATGGCACTGTTCATTAACCCGGTACCACCTGGGCTCTTTTCATCCATACCACCGCCGGGGGTGTGATGGGACCCCTACGATCTCGGGAACCGGAGGTAAAAGAAAAATTAAAACGGCGCTGGAAGCACCTTACCCTCTTCCACTCTAGATCCGAGTTTGAAGACCAAATTTAGGATTGCATCTTGTTTGGTTCAAAAGTTATAGGCACAAACAACTTCGCAAACCGTCACCTTTGGTGACCTCTGGCGATCTTGGTACCGATCTGACCTCAAAATGGATGACAGCATGCAGATTTTTCAAGAGCTTTCGAACAATGTTTAGAAACTTTATTTAACTCCTGTAGAAGCCACGTTACACCCTGCTTTTGCCAGCCTCATTTTAGAAAAACGGAATTTCCTTGCACGGGCCTAGCAATGCCGTCATACCCAGGGGTGTAACTTCGTAAAAATCTTTAGGGGTGCTTTTTCCTAGCCGACCCATACAATTTGACTGGCAGTATTAGGGGATGAAAAACGTTAAAAGAGGGTAAAAACCTTACACTTTTGTCATTAAACCTTACACCTTTGTTCTGCGACATTAAAGTAAACGCCCTCCCGCAAAATTCTCCCACAGCAGGGGCAAAGGCAAAGGTGCTTTGCACAGAATGCCTTATAAAAAAGCCCTTAACTAATTAGCTAACACTTTTGTTGAAACATCACTAATGACTTTTTTCTTCCTTTATTTGCACTCCATACGGTTCCCCCTCGGATCAAAAAAATATTTTGGCCCCTGGTTTAAGCATTGGGGGAGTATGACACTAATGCCCTTCCCTGGATCCGCCAGTGACTTAATATACTTTAAGACATAGGCACAAAAGCCGTGGTAGCGGCTGCAACCCAAACTTTCGGATTATGGGGGCAGTGCCCACCATTTTCCACCCGTTCCCGTACCTTGCTTTCAGCAACAAACCAAACGATAAGCCGAGTCACCTTTGTCCCCACCGAAGTCGAAGACCCTTTCCCACAAGTTCAAAATAGTTCCTGCACGGATGCTTTAACACGCACCCCGCTGGAGGGGGCGAAATTCGCCCCCTCTTGGTTTTCCCCCGATAACGCAAAAACTAAGAGACGCAGAGCAACAGAACTTACGGACCTTACCCCTAATCAATTGTACGCATCTGGCCCAATTTTTTAGGCCTGGTCATGTCGGGTCAAGGAGCTATCCCAGGTCAAGTGACCCGACCTCGAAACCTAAAATAAGAAGGTTGAAGCGGCGCCTAAGGAACATCTGCCAACCGATCACTTTGAAACTTTCACAATATGATGAGGTTATTAGGGTCTACAAATCTGCTATCTCGGAATTTTGATATCGTTGACATAAGATGGGGTTAATTTTTTGGTCACTCCAGTATAAGTATATGGTGAAAAATTGAAAGGGCTTGTTTTCAGTAAATACTGGATAGATAAAAATGAAAATTCTCAAAGCCTGTATTCTTACCACAATATTGACCTTAAAGTTAAGTTTTTGACCATCTGACCTCTCAAAGGTCATGTCAGGTCATAGGAGCATACAGTGATTGTTTTGTCTATAACTTCTCAATGAATTGAGATAAAGCTCCCATTTTGCTTGCATTGTGCTTATATTGCCACAGGGAGTTGAATGAGATGCAAAATGACCATACCAGGTCACTCTGTGACCCTGACCCAGCTCGATGTCATGTCGTTTTCACAATTTGACCTAGCAAGGTCATATTATACATCATTCGATATGCCACGATGAAAGGAATCCAATGATGTATAAATATTTGCTCTGACTCCGCGGAATAAATATCTAGAGGTGGGAAACGTACACTGCCCTGTTGTAAGTCTATGGAACATTCTTTCACCTTTGCTGGGCTCAATATTGACCTGAGATAAAAATACTTCATGTAATTTCTCTTCGTCACGTCGGGAGCTTTCGAACGCCGTCCGTATTTTTTCTTAAGCTTTCCTGGGAAATGAGATACGGAGGTGGGGCGAAATACGCCCCCTCAGCGGGGCAGGTCATGCCAGGAACCCCAGCGGTGCGCGTGTTAAGCTTCCTGCTCATCAAAGGTCACAGCTCGAAAAGCTGCAAACGTGGTGAAGCCAGGAGTTTTTGGTGTCTTTTTTAAACTAGTGCGCTGACAAACGGCTACCTATTAAGTGTTATTGTTTGCTTTCTACCGCCCTTTAAATCTTATCTATGGTGCAACATTGTTCTTGGACTAACAAAGCTTTGAACATTTATTCAACCCTCGTCCCGGTGGGGGGTGCTTCGGGTTTATGGCGGTTAACACCCTCCCCCCTTCGGGTTTATGGCGGCACGAAAAACGGCGGCGCAAAGCGCCGCCGTATACGTGTACTTGATCAATTTCCAACGTTCTTCAACATTTTAAGGTTGGGTCGTTTCAGGTCAGGTCACCAGTGCAGGTCAAGTGACCTCACCTCAAAAATGTTTAAGATGGCATAAGTAAGAAATGGGCCGATCTATCGGATTAAAACTTATACCACATAATGGGCAAACCGAGTGCTACCAAAATTATTCCAGGATTTTTCACATCGATGACCTAAGGTCAAGTACAGATCATGACCTCTCCATTGGAAATACATGGGGAAAACAGAAATTGGGCTGTATTTGTGTAGATACAGCTGAGAATACCTTTATATTTTCCAAATCGTAGTATCCTGGGCCCTTTTCAGGTTCACGTTGCAATTTTTTACTTGTGACCTCTGAGAGGTCATCTGAGCTACTTTAGCAGTTTTCAGGCTTAGGTAAATAACTGTGCATGAAATGATGGTACAACTTTTATTTTGATGCTATTGCGCTTGGATTGCTATTGCAAGTCGATTGATATGCATATTGACTAGGCTAGGTAAAAAAGTGACTTTGACCTGACCTGAGGTCGGGTCATTTTTGTGTTTTGACCTAGTATGATCATATTATATGTACATCATTCGATTCGCCGTGATGAGAGGAAGCGAATGGTGTTTCAGAAAATGGTTCCTAAACTCAACTCTGTCAGGCGCTAGAGCCGAAAAATATGCTCAAAATGCCACTTTTTTACCTGGCATGACCTCAATATTGACGTGAGCCCAAAAATGACTTATATAGTTTCTTCATGAATTTCTATGAGCTATCCACCAGCTTTCGCGTTTTTGCGCTAACCCGCGTCGGGGCCGAGTTCGAGGGGGAGGCGTTCAAAAACCCCCCACCAGGCGAAGGTGGCTCGGAGGCCCACCAGGGCGCGGGTTAATAGCCAGACTGAGGTCGAAAACTGCGTCAAGCTAGAGCCATAATGTAGGCGAATCCTCTCGTTACGGTGAATCAAATTATGTATGGTATGAACATGCTACGTCAAAATCTAGGAGTGACCTAACCAAAGGTTAGGTCAAGAGCATTATTTTATCTGACATAATCGATATGCATACCAATCGACTCGTAATGACAACCTAGGCGAAATGGTATCAAAGGGAAATCTCTACCATCATTTCCTACCAAGTTGTCCAGCGAAGTTGTCCGGGCTTCCTGCGAACTCATGTCTGAAAAAGGCTTAAATAGTCCCAAATGACCTCACATAGATCACAGAACAAACATGTCAACTTGGACCTTTGGGGTGGCCCAATATACTAATATTACGAGAACAGGAAGCTATTTTAACCCTTGCCCTACTGGAGGTATTTTACTTCCTCGCCCTACCGGGAGATCGATTCGACCCTCAACCGTTTGAAAACTAAGGAAGGTGGAAATACGCGGTAAAACGCAGCCTGTTGCCCGAGACCTGAACTCTCCGACGGTGTACAATTATTTTTACCCTAGGTTAACTAGTGACCTCGTGAGGTCACAAAATCGTGAAATTTTGACACATTTAGAAAATCGCTTATAATTCGGGAATCAATAGACCTAGAATAAAGCCCAAGGTGTCAATGTGTTTGTCTTGACCCAAGGAGTTCCAAAATATGCAGCATAACCTTGCAAGGTCACGCGTGACCTTGACCTTAGACCACCTAACATAACCTTAGTTCAAGGTCGAAGTGAGGTCACATACCATCGAATCCTTGAGTGGTTCTCGCCACTATGATACCAAATCCATTGCCGCACCTTGTCCTGCTCATGAGTATACCCAACAAGAACTTCTAAAACGGCAACCTTGGCTGACCTTTGGGGACCCCTGGTGCCTTCGTTATGGACTTGGCCTCAAAATAGATGGTGTATTCCAAATTGTCTTTTCAGGAGCCTTTGAATCCTATTTAGAAACTTGATCTAGCTCTTCTAGAAGCCGAGTAACGCCTATTTTTTCATATTTATTTTTAGGACCAAAATTGCCTTACATGGGCATAACAATGACGTCATAACTCGGTGACCCGACCTAACTTTTACTTAAAATTTGGTCAAGATGTGTCAAATTAATTTTGTTATACAACTTCCACGCAACATTGGGCTAAACGAAGCTTTTTGTGTCATCGTAAGAAATAACGAGGAGCGTCAAATCCGCCCCTGAAGGACGAGGGTTAAGCAATATGGACCTAAATATAGCCATTTTATACTTTTTACCATGTATTTCCAGCGAAGAGGTCACCCTTAAGTGAAACTATATCACCGATTTCATAAAACCCGGAATATATGTTGCAGCACCCGGTGGGCCCGTTATGGATTATAGCGTCGGATTGCTAGGTTAAACGTGTTCTTACTTATAAGTAACTTAATTTTACTTATTTCATAAATGCAATCCTAATTTCTTAGGTGAAGTCATTTGCCTTGGCCTGAAGACCTGACCTAACATGACCAAACTTGATTTTTTAAAGATGCGGAATTGATCAAGGAAGAGATATGAAAAATACGGCGGCGCAGCGCCGCCGTTTATCCGCTATCCTTAAAAAGCCTTATAGAGACCATCGATGCTCCTCTCTAGGAGGGGCGAGGGTTAAGCACAAGCTACGTTTCCCAAATATTGGCCCTGATTTCCCTCCCCTTCTAAACAAGTTTAAATAGATGAACAGCTACCACATATTGGTTTTTTACCCTCCTTTGGTAAGTATATCAGCTATGGACAGGTCTGATCTGCATACAGCCTAAATAAATTCAGGAAGAAATTACAGGATACACCGTGCCATTTTGGAGAAGAAGTCAGGCAGTGAACTGTTTTTTTCTTTTTCTGGAAGACATGATCAAGGAAGCAACGACGAGTCTAGCTGCACTCGATGGTGCTGCTTCTGAGACAGCGGCGACACGGCAATTAACATTTTGGAAAACGCAATCTTTCGGCTTTGGTCGCAAGTGCCAGCTACCTAATTTCCATAGTTAAGTTACTCCCGCGGCCCGCCGTCTAAATATGACTTCATGCGGTTGTATGAAATCTCCAGAGCACTTAAGTAATCTTTTAAGCACGACATTGTCTCTTCAGATGAATAGTTACAAGAGAGCTCCAAATCTCTGATACTTATTATTTAATTGCTACATAATCCTGGCATTAAGTTCTATTAGAACGTCGCAGAATAGTTTTAGGGGTGCTTTTGGAAGTTTAGGGGTGCTTTCAAAAGTTTTAGGGGTGCTCGCGCACCCCTAAAAGTATACAAAGTTACACGCCTGGTCATAACTCGTTGACCTGACCTACCTGATGTCAATTTTTGATCATAAGTTTTCGAATTGATATCCCTAGAGGCCTGCAAAGCGAACCAGGTCTCATTTGAATCGGCTCAGAATCATTTGCGAAAAACGGAGGGGGTCAGCTATCGCTATTTTCAGCTATCGTTTCCACTGACATGTTCTGTACTAATTTCACAATGCAGCTTTGAATATTTTGAACATAGTTAAGAACCCAGCTAGTTAAGAACCCAGCCGTTCAAAAGCTACTACCGCTCGACATGATGTATCGAACATTGTTTGATGTTCATAAGTATCCTCTCCCATCCTCGTACCAAAATTTTCGTGTGCTGTTTTGTTTCGGGCAATACGAAATTTCTAGACTAAAAAATCAAAATATTTGAAAAAATCATTGTATCAGTGCCTCTGAAGTGCTGTATACCGCGTGGGTCTTAAAATGACTGAAGGAAAATTTTTAGGTACCGAAAATATTTTTTGTTTGTTAAGATTCACTATTTTCAAAACTTGACATGATTTAGGAGGTCACTCACTGCATTGGCGGACGCAGGGGAGGTGCTGGAGGGGAGGGCCAAACTATCTTTTGCCCCCCTCCCTAAACGCCGGAGAATTTAAAAAAGTGTTAACACCAGGTCTGTAGGGCAAAAATCTTCGCTCCCACCCCCTCCACCTCCCCACCCCCCAACCTCCCCCCTCCCCCGGGAGGGCGATCTGTACTCGGAGAGGTGACTTATGCTAGGGTCTGTCGAGCACCCAAATTGCACGTCCCACCCCCCGCCCCCCAGGAGGAGAGGCAGATATAGGTTTGGCCCCCCAAAGCCCGGGTCTGATCCGCCCCTGACTCACTGCCCCAGTGGGAAGTGGCCCCATACTAAATGAATACAGTGATGTTAAAGGGAATGTGGCACCTTGGTCGAATCCTGAATTTAGTGTAATTAGGGGTACTTTTAGCCGACAATCTTGGAATCGTCCATGATTTCTTTGAAAAATCTACTATAAGCTCAATATTTTTATTTTTAAAATGCTCCTCTAGGGAAAGAAATAAATATCTGCCTGTGGATGATGTCATGATCTGGAAACCACTATATATTCCATAGGCTTCAGGGGCTTCGATTGGTTGATACTCACCGTGACGTCAGCATATGTCGTCACACCAACAGCCTCACAACTGTGGCCTGCTGCTTGGGGTGTGTACGCATGTACATGACGGATACATTTCAGGTAGTTTTTAGCTTTTCTCAGCTGAAATTTTGAGTTTCAAGACAAATGATATAAGGAGTACCGGGTTTTCCGGCATGCTTTATAACTTGCCTATCTCAGTTAAAATCAGGGGTGTAATTTTCTATCACTTTGGGGGTGCCTGAGCACCCCAATCCTAATTCGAGCACCCCCAATCATGTGCTGAGCACCCCCAATACATGTGCCGCCCCTGGCTTATCACCGCTACTCTGAAGAGTGTCACCCTATCTCATCACTGCCACCCTGATTCGTGCCGCCCCTCACAAGTTTTTCCCGTCCTGGATTCATTACTTCCACTCTGATTGGTTCCGCCTCTAACTAATCAATGCCACCTGACTGATCATTGCCCCCTGATTTATGAGGCCACATCACTGCCGCTTCCGCCCGATCACTGTCGCCAGCAATTAATCACTGCCGCCCCCTCCGGATGGTTACTGCCGCCTTTTGTTCATCACTGATCAGCTGGCTGATCACTGACATCCCTGGTTTATCACTGCCGCCCCTGGCTAAACACCCCGGTTTATTTTAACACCCATATACTTGCCCCTCCTGGTAAGTCACTGTCGCCCACCGAATCATCTTTGCCGCCCCCGGCTGACTGCCGCCCCTCGTTCACCACTGCCGGCCCTGGTTGATCACTGCCGCCCCCTGCCTGATCATTGCCGCCCCTGACTGATAACTGCCGCCCCTTGACTGCTAACTGCCGCCCCTGGCGGATAACTTCCGCCCCCTGGCAGATCAATGCCGCCCCTGGCAGAACACTGCCGCCCACTGACTGATAACTGCCGCCCCCTGACTGATAACTACCGCCCCTGGCTGATCACTGGCGCCCCTGACTGATAACTGCCGCCCCTTGGCTGATCATTGTCGCGCCCTGACTGATTACTGCCGCCCCCTGACTGATCATTGCCGCCCCCTGACTGAAAACTGCCGGCCCTTGGCTGATAACTGCCGCCCCTGGCTGATCACTGTCGCCCCTTGACTGACAACTGCCGCCCCTTGGATGCTAACTGCCACCCCTGGCTGACTACTGCCGCCCCCTGGCTGATTATTGCCGCCCCTTGGCTGCTAACTGCCGCCCCTGGCTGACCGCTACCGCCCCCTGGCTGATCATTGCCGCCCCCTGACTGAAAACTATCGGCTCTTGGCTGATAACTGCCGACCCCTGGCAGATCACTACCGCCCCCTGCCTGATAACTTCCGTCCTTGGCTGATCACTGCCGCCCCTGGCTGATCACTTCCGCCCCCTGGCTGATCATTGCCGCCCCCTGACTGAAAACTGCCGGCCCTTGGCAGATAACTGCCGCCCCTGGCTAATCACTGGCTCCCCCGACGGATTGATAAGTGTCACCCCCTGGCTGATAACTGTTGCCCCTGGATGATAGCTGCCACCGCTTGAATGATTAATTCTGCCCCTTGGCTGCTAATTGGCGCCCCAGGCTGATCACTGTCGCACCTTGGTTGATAAATGCGGCCCCTGAAAGATCACTGCCGCCCCTCGTTGATAACTGCCGCCTCTGACTAATAACTGCCGCCCCTTGGTTGATAACTGCAGCCCCCTGACTGATAACTGCGGCACCCTGGCTAATAACTGCCGCCCTTAACTGATAACTGCCGCCCCTGGCTCATCACTGCCGTCTCCCGGGCAGTGGCGGATCCAGGGGGAGCAAAAAAGGCATTTGACCCCCAAACGGAAAAGCTCGGGGCAAAAGTATGTTTTTGCCACCCCCAAAGTGATCGACCTCCTTTTTCCCCGACTCCTTTTTCGTTTATAAGCAAGATTTTGGTGCTTCAACTCTCAACTTCAAACAGAACCAGTTAAGTTCAGTGTAAATATTGGGCCTTCGACTGGAAAAAAGGTATCTCGAGCCCATATTTTCTTCCCGTGACGTTTTTGTTTTTGCTTTTCGCCTCAAATACGCAAAATCCTACCGGTAAGTGATATTGTAGCACAGCTTTCACGGCGTGACGTTTTTTTTTGTTTTTCGACTTTTTACTTTGGTTTTCCCCTCTCAAGCCGACCGGCTAGATTCGCCACTGCTCCCGGGGCAGTGAGCACCCTGGGGATATCTGGGCGGTGAACGTTCTGGAGGAGCATCCTTTGTGGATATCACTAACATCATGTTATATCTGAGGAGCGTTAGTTTTAATGTCATATATATTCATCCTAGTAGTCTTTCAGGTTTTACATAACGTCGAGTTTCATGTTACCTATATTCTCTGACTTTTGTATACCGTGTGAAATTGTCAGGGTCATTTTCATTATTTATTTTATATATTATTTGTTAATTTTATTTATTTTTATTGTATTTCATTTCATCATTTACGTGTTTTATATAATCTTCTAATACAACTGTCACAACCTGACCTGTTTTACCACCTGATTTGTTAAAATCCGTGCGGAAATGTCCTATTTTCGTATTTTATTAGTGTTATGGGCGCCGTATGACCCTAGATGTCGGCGCGCCTCTACAACCTTAAATATGATGATGGACCGTCTCACGGCTGATCACTGCCGCCCATGGTTTATCACTGCCGCCCTAATTCATGCTGTCTCTGGCTCATCGCTGTCCCTGGCATATTTTGACCCAAATGCGCGCCGCCCCGACTCATCGCTGCCGCCCCTGGTTCATCACTGCCGCCCCCTGGCTGATCACTGTCTTCCTGGTTCATAACTGCCGCCTAGATTAATCATTGCTGCCTTGATTCGCGCGCCCCTGGCTAATCAATGCTGTCCCGTTTTTTATTATTAACCCATATATGAGCGGCCTCTGCCTGGTTAGACACTTCCTCCTCCAATCTTCACTGCCGCCCCCGGCTGATCACTGTCGCCCCTGGTTTATCACTGCCGAGGAGACCAGTCCGGCCATGGCCCCGAAAACCGGTCAAACTTAGGCCCTACTGTCCGCACAGTTTCCGCACAGTTTTTTTCACAGTTAACACCCTTCCAGAAAGCAAACAGCAGCCCACAATCGTCTAATCGTTATCTGTTTGTCTATTGGAGGAATTCTCCGAGCCGAGTAAATGTTAGACTGCTGCTGCCGTGCTTTTACTCTTTTGGTGTCAGCCTGGGGTGAAATTTTTCATCTCTTTGGGTGTGCGAGCACCCCTAATCACAATGAGAGCACACTCAATACATGTGTCGCCCCTCGGCTCAGAATTTCTGCCCTGATTCATGCCGCCTCCGTCTTACCACTGTGATCATGCCGCCATGGTTCATCACTGACGCCTCCCACCTATCACGGCCACCCTGATTCTTGCCAACCCTAACTTATTACTGCCGCTCTGATTCAAACAGCACCCCGCTCATATCTGCTGCCAGTGGCTCACCAGTGCTATCTCCAGCTTATCACTGCCACCCTGTTTCATGTTGCCCCCAGCTCATCACTATCGCCTCGGCTAATGAATGCCATCCCTGACTTATCACTTCCGCTCTAATTCGTGCCGCCCTAGGGTTCATAACTGCCGCTCCCAGCTCGGGGGACGGTGGATTCCATTTTCGGGCGGTTTTACAAGATTTTTCGGGAGGGGGCGCCTTCCTTCTCAGGGGAAGGGGCGTTTCCATCCCCAGGGGGCACCTTTGGCTCCCTAGGGCGCCCACTGGGGGCGGGGGGTGCCAACATCATTTCCCTGTGTTGAGTCGATAAATTGAGTCTATTTGCTCTCCATGGGATGGCTTTGATGAAAGGGAACACCATTCATATTTGAAACTGTTTTTATTTTGCACAGAGGGCCCTTTCTCTTCAGGTAGGTGGTGTTTAGGTCTGATGTTTTCTTGGCTGGCCGGGGGCGCCGCCTAAATCCGGGGCGCTTCCCCGGACGAAGCCAAAACCGGGAGTGCAAAAATATACTTTTACACGCCCTTATTTTTTCAGGGTGTGCAATTGCACACCGTGCCCCCCTCCCGAGTCCGCCGTCCCAGTCCCAGCTTATCTCTTCCGCCCTGATTCGTGCCACCCGTAGTTTATAACTACTACCTACGGCTCACCATTCCCGTCCCCGGCTTAAGCCCTTTGCCTTGATGCGTGCCACCCCCCGGCTAACCAATGCTACCGCCTCCCAACTTATCACTTCCGCCCCGATTTTTGCCGCCCCCAAGTTAATAACTCCAGCCCCCGAGTCTTCACTGCCGCCCTCTCCTTATCACTTCCACTCCGGTTCGCGCCTCTCCTAGTTCATAGCTATTGGCCCTGGCTCATCACTGCCGCCCTCGACTTATGACTTTGCCTTGTTTCTTGCCGCCCCGGCCAATCACTATGGCCCCCAGCTTATCACTTCCATCCTAATTTGCGCCGTTCTTAGTCCATAACTGCCGCCCTGGGCTCATCACTGCAGCACTGATGCTTACATCCCCTGTGCATAAGGGTAAAATAAAAGGCGTTAGGGCACAAATAAAGGGTATGCACGGGTACAGAGGAAGTGCCATATTTCTTAATATTTACAGAACAATACATGCCTTGTTTGGAGCACTATCGGTGTTTTTGCTTTCTTTCCTTGTAGTGATTAAAGGGAATGTGGCACCATTATAACGTGATTTTAACTGAGATAGCAAAGTTGTAAGTCATGCCGGAAAACCCGGTAGTCAATATATCATTTGTCTTGAAACTCAACCTTTCCGAAGAAAAAAGCTAAAAACTACCTGAAATGTATCCCTCATGTAGGTATTCTTAGCAGTAGGCCACAGTTGACAGCCATGTTGGTGTGACGACATATGCTGACGTCACGGTGAGTATTCAGCCAATCGAAGCCCTTGAAGCCTTTTTGGTTATGGTAGTGGCTGCCAGATCATGACATCATCCACAGGCGATTTTTATTTATTTCCATAGAGGAGCATTTTAAAAATAAAATAGTTGAGCATATTGTACATTTCTCATAGGATTAATGGACGTTTCCATGATTTTCGGCTAAAAAGTATCCCCTAATTACAATGAATTTCAGGATTCGACCAAGGTGCCACATTCCCTTTAAAGGTAATGTGGCACCTTGGTTGAATCCTGAAAGTTGGTGTGATTAGAGCAACTTTTGGCCGAAAATCATCGGAAGCGTTCATTATTTCTCTGAAAATTGTACAATAAGTTCAATGATTTGATTTTTAAACGCTCCTCTGGGGAATCGGAAAACAAATATCTGCCCTGCGGATGATTATTTAGTGATGATGTAACAATGATGATGATGACCTGACCTGATGATGAGGTTTCAAGACAAATGATACAAAGAGTACCGGGATTTCCGGCATGCTATACAACTTAGCGCTCTCCTCAGTTAAAATCACGTTATAAAAGTGCCACATTCCCTTTAAGTCCTTTGCTTTCATTTCAATCTCCATCCCCTCAGCCTTACTGAAGGTAAATTTAACCCCACAAAACTGATACACTTCAATCGTGGACAGGGGCGCAGCGAGGTCACGATACTTCCCCCCCTCATCCGGTGCTATCGCCCTACGCTGTCGAACCTAGATGCAATTAGATCCACTATTTTGTGATTAAAACTATTGTTTTACAATTAAGTACCTTTTGGTCAGCTAGGGCATTCTGTCGCCTTTCCAAACACACCGGAAATTATGGGTACTGTAATCCATAACCAGCTAATGTTTCATCGTCGCCAATAATCGTACCGGCGGTGGACTAGTCTGAGTACCCCCTTGAGCTCATCTGAGGTGCCCACTGAGCTGGTCCTGGCCACTTGAGCTGATCACGTGCCTTCCTAATGTGATCTGGTGTCCGTTGAGTCAATCCTGGTGCCCCTTGAGCAAACAGATTGTGCCTCTTGAACCTAGCTAATGCTCTCTGAGTTAGTCTGATACCTCAGAGCTCGCCTGGTGCCCTATTAGCTGTTTTAGTGCCCTTGAGCTTATCTGAGCCCCTTGAGCTGATCGCATGCCTAGCAGAGTTAATCTACTCTCCCCCTAAGCCAATAGTGGTGCCTCTTGAGCTGACCAGGTGCCCCCTGGAGCTGGCGTTATTGATGTCTCCTAAGATGATCTGGTGCCCCCTGAGGCTGGTCTGGTGCACCCTGCGCTGATCTTGTGTTCTCTGAGCTGATCTATGCCCCTGCTTTGGTCTGCGGGCTAGGAGCTGATCTGGGCTCCCGGGCTGATCAATCTGGTTCTCCCTGAGCAGATATGTTTCCCCACAGAGCTAAACTAATGCCCCTGAGTCGATCTGGTGCCTCCTGTGCCAACATTTTCCCTCCTGAGCCCATCTCCATGCCCTCTGAGCTCGCCTAGTGCCCCCCTGAGCTAGTTTCATGCCCCTGAGCCAATCTATGGTGCCCTTTCAAGCTGATCTGGTCCTCCTGAGTTGATTAAGTAATTTCCTCCACAGATCTCGGGCCTTGAGTTGGGTTGTGCCACAAAGGCTGATGAAGGTCTCTGAGCTGGTGTGGGGCTCCTGGGCTGATTAAATGCCTCCTGACTTGATATAGTACCTCCAGAAGAGTTGATCTGTACTTTGAGCTGATCGGGGACCCAGTGAGCTGATCCCTTGCCCTCCTCTCTGAGGCTGATGGTGCTCCATGAACTGATCTAGACACCTGCTTTGGTCTCGGGACTAGGGAGCTTATGTGGGCCCCGAGCTGATCGATCTGGTCCCCACTGAGCTAATATGGTGCGAGGCCCTAGGGGCCTATCTGCGGCCAATTAGGCTGAATCTGATGACCCCCGCCCCCATCTTTGGAGCCACTGAGCTAGTCGAGCCCTGGGCCGAGCATGAGCTGCTCTGAGGGCTCTGATCCACACCAGGGGGCCCCTGGGCTGGTCTTGGATGAACAAAGGAATAACCACAAGGGAGCCAACTCCCACACTCACCTCCAGGAGTCACGGGGCTAGTCTAATCCCAGAGGGCACAACTGGGGGAATGAAGGGCAGCTGCTCTGGAGGACTCTGATCCACACTAAAGGGCCCCTAAGCTGGTGCTTGAATAGATGGGGAATAAGGACACAGTGCAAACTCCCCTTGTAAAATGGAGCTAACAAGGAATAGGCTTGTGATGCCTAGGCACCCTGGGTTAGATAAATTACTTATTATACTGGTGGATTCTGGGGAGGGGGTGATAAAAGGCATGTGCCCCTGAGCTCAGAGCACAGTCCCCTGAACCAGGATTTTCTACTAATTTAATTTCAATGAATGAAGAACTAGTTTTTTCACAATTTTTCAGCTTTGTCCATCATCCCATCCAAACAACCAGCCTGTTTACTTTTTCTTTACTTCAACTAGGACCGATCCTTGAAAATATGGAACTTTTAAACACATTAAAAGAATTATCTCCCAAATTATTCCAGGAACAAAAATTGTATTCATCCTATGTCACTATGCTACACCTCCTCCCACGGTCATCGTGGGAGCCAAGAACTCTGCGTTCAAGCGGGGCTCACTCGTCACGACAAAACCAGTGGGCATAACAAATGAATTTTCAAACTCTAATATGTCTTATCTTGCACATGGTCATTCAGATACCACAGATTCAGCAGTTTTCTTTGATGTCAAGTACTTGCATGAGTTGGCTGATTTGTCCGTAAATCTATCCCAGAAAGTCGTTTTCTTGTTCTTTTCATGATATTTCAGTGACACTTTTCTTTTTTCTCTAGTTTTCAGTCTTCCTTCTCCGTCAATGCTTGATTTGCATTTTCTTGGACTAAAGAGTACCCAAAAGTTGATATGAACTAAGATATATAAGTTTTGGGTTACGTTCAAAGTGCCCTTTCTCTCCAGGGTGCCCCTCGAAGGTGGTGTGCTCTCCCATGCCAAAGCTCTGGCTGTACCCTGATCGTGGAAAGATAAAGCTCAGATTGGATTATTTTAAGACGTGTATGTAGCTTTGAGATGTCGCCTAAAAGCAAACACGTTTGGCAAAAGCTGTAGAATACCTGCCCAACATTAAAATAGAATGTTCTCTGGGCTATAACAGGCGCAAAAAACGATGAATAGCAAGATTTGGTGCAATGAAGGGGTGCCGCCCCCAACGCCGCCGCCCTATG
>JAOTON010000749.1:0-213951 GCA_034440635.1 Lepas anatifera
CAGCAGAAGAACTAGTGGGTGATGGAGTGGAAATCCCAGCACGAGAAAATAACCTTCGATATACAATTAACTGGTGGATTCTACTACGAGATTTTCACAGCTTTTGTCACAATAATCAACATGTTTCGTTATTACTTAACTGCGCTGGAATACATTTATGTTCGGATAGCAATATCACCAAGCTAAGAAATACACTGCAGCCCACATTATACAGTTTCTTCTCTCATCCAGTACAACACAGTGCCAGAGCTCCTCCTAACGGGGTGAATCCAGGGACTCTCGTTCAGGTCGGTATAAGATTCATGACTTCCTAGTGTATCCTCACCAACCGCCAGTCGTAGGCGCCGTAGTCAGCACAGAATGACCAGGGCGAACAGCAGCGTTGAGCCACGGCATTCTTTTATGCAAAGAATGCTCCGTGTTATAATCCCATGCGTCGAACTTACGCACTAGTGCCACACCTGTTTGTGACGCCGTTTCATCCACAAAGGTCATAAGAGCGAGGTGCGAGCCACACCCCTCCCCAATGCTGACGACCTGTCTGAGCCAGGCCCTCGATTCTGTAGGCAAACCTAGCTCCTTCCCCAAGTCGCGGATGGTGTCGGCGTGTCTGAGGATGGAGTAGTTGTCGATGGTTGAAGGCGATCTCTCGTTGCGGCCAATCGCGGCCAGCACGTCCCAGCCGTCCTTGCTGACTGCCGTCAGAAGCAGGCTCCAGCCGCCGCCGTCGTGGCTGAAGTCACAGAACACAGGCACCGGGAGACCAGTGAGCCAGTAGACGCCGTCCTGCAGCTGAGCTGAGGCCTGGTTGCGCAGCTGCAGACAGGAGCGGGCACAGGCACGCCGGACTGGCTCCTTGAAAGGCGCAGTGCCGCTGACCTCCGGTTCTGGCTCACTTTCGCAGGGGAGCATCCCGTTCTTCCTCAACAGCAGCAGCTCCGAGCTTCGGACCTGACGCCACGCTCGGCTGGCCGCCAGGGCCCTGCTTTCCAGCTGCTGTCGGCTTGGTAGCATTTGCTTCTTCTGCTTCCGCTAGCACCGCCAGAGGAGGCCACAGCTGCCAGGCAGAAGGGCTGCACCCGCCACTGCCATGCGCCGTCACCACTCCGGCCACGTAGGAAAGATCTCGCGCAACAGCGTCTAACTTGGTCTGCATCAGTTGCAGCGAGCGCTGCTGGAGCCCGTCTTCGGCGTCTGTGGCGGCCCCGCGCCGCTGTAAGGCCCGGGACACGGCCCGCTCCACCAGCGGGTTCAGTAGCCGCGACAGGGGCAGATCCGACGGTGCAGGGTCACCGGTCTGCGCTTCAACTGAAGACCGGTCGGCGGCAGCCCTAACAGCTCTGCTGCCGGTGATGACGGCGGCATCGCAGAAACGGTCACGGCAGCCACCGCCAGCGTCGCCAGCAGCGTAGGAGCTATCACTGACCAGAACCCTGCCATCTCGCTCCCTGCTGCGCGGCTGTCAGCTCACGCTACAACTGCACAGCGCCGTTTATTTCGACTCGGGTTCTCGTCTGTTTATATAGCTAGTCAGACATGGAGTTTGTCACCCAGCGCCTGTGACAAGGTTGAGTGGGTTGTTTGGGTTCACTAAGGTCCAGACTGTGAATTCATGAGAATTTAATAACTCATACACCATAAGAAGCTGGCGAAAATTAAAATCCAGGATATCCAGATACAAAAGACGTACAGGGGAATAGTTTACAAAGGATGCAGGCATTTGATAAAGCGTAAGCATCTCCTTAGCGATCAAGACTGATATTTCAGGTACGAAAATATGGTATTACTTATGCATTGAGATCACGAACCAAAGAAGACGTACTCAGAAAATATTGGAACACCTGGAATAAAAAATATACCTAAGAGAGAGGGTGGTAAGACATCTACAGTTGTGTTTGAGGCTCTGTATGTCGCGTACTTTTGTTGTTACGGTGATGAAATTTTGCCAGAAGCTTCAGTGAACATTTATGTGTCTTATACACAAACCCGATGTGCTTAGTGCTTATTCCGTGGAGCAATAATATTTGGCGTGGAATGCTGCAAAAGCCCATTTTGCCCCAATGGCTGGGTTGAGACGGGCTTTTGAATGTAATATTTGTTAGGTAATACATTTGTCCACAAAAACGTAACTGTGTTGGGTGCAGCGAGAGTTGAAACATTTCACGGTGCATTGTTTCGGTAAAATGGCCGGAAGGCAACTATTTTGGTTGACTTTACGTAGAATTGATTTTTCTGGAACTTAAGTTCTGTATCTATAATACTCAAACTAGCCTGTGATGATCCTTGATAGAGGTGGTTTTAAACAATGAAAAAACAATACAAATCGCGGTTGTGATTTTTTAAGTGGTGTGGTTTCTCAATCCAAACCCGTCTAGCCCTATATCACCGTGTTTTCGAAAACGTCATGTTTAATCACACCATGTTTGGACGATTACAAATTTCAATAACATCGTCTATTTGAATGCCCTCCCGTGGTAGATGTTCGAACTTAAGCCTTGAAAACCGAACCAGAAACTGACAGAGCCCTTCAAAAACTTTTACGATAAGAGAGTAAACTGCGAATATTGTTTTTCTGAAATTGTAACCAAGGAGCAAAGCATACGCATTTCTGTTTTTGACATGTAAGAAAGCAAAACATGACGAGCCAATGTGAGTAACTAGGCATTCGTACCATTGTTGGTTTGGCCCACAGAGCTTGTTTCTGTCTTATCTCACATGCCCGTATTGGCACCCCTCCCCTACTTTTGCTAAGTTGGCATTATTATACGAATATAACCTTCGCCCGGGTGGGGGTCTTTTTAGACCCCCTCCCTCGGTTTTTCCGAGGTAACCAAAAAACTGCGGCGCGCAGCGCCGCCAAACTTAGTCTAGCTGTTCCTTGCTCATTTTGACACATTTCCTGAAAATTTTAGCTCAAGGTCACATCAGGTCAGGTCACCAGGCCAGGTGAAGTGACCTCACCTCAAAGAATTCTTAGGACCGCATAACTAAAAGGAGGGTTAATCGATCAAGTTGAAACTCATACCACATATTGGGCTCATCAGTAGCTATAACATATGTTCTGGGATTTGTTATATTGGTGACCTAATGTCATGTGCAGACCACGACCTCCCAATTGTAAATACATGGGGAAAATCACGAAATGAGCTTTTCTCAGAAGTATGGATGGAATCAACTTCAAACATCGGTTACGACTTGCTTCTAGCCCATTTCTGAAGTTGAGGGCAAACATTTTGACTTGTGACCTTTAAAAGGTCACCTCAGGTCAAATAACTATTTTTTGGTGTTTTATTCTATAAGTTTTGAATAAACAAAGATATAACTTTTATTTTGACACCAAAGAGTTTGTATAGTCACTGCAAGTCAACTGATGTGCATCATGACTATACCAGGTCAAGTTGGGTCAGACCGTTGACCTGCATCAGGTCAAATTCTTTAATTTGACCTGGCATAGCAATATTATAATATATATATCATTCGATTCGTATTTACGAAAGGATTGCAATGGTGCATCAACTAGGGCTGTATCTTGTTTCGTTTGGAAGTTATTAGCGAAACAAGAAACGCCCTTATGCATGGGTAGCTATGTTTATTTGTTTATTGCATGCGAATCATCAACGGATGTGGTGCCCATTTACAGATGAAGTCAATCTGATAAGAATATATAGAATGCAGGATCAACGCCGCGAGACGATTGTTAAAAGTTGATGGGAACAAGTGAGCTTGAAATAATTCCAAAAGGTAAAATATGCACCGCTACCCATAAAAATACAGATAAATACATTGATAAATTCATTTGAAAATAAAAGTAGCCTAAGACAGACGTAAAATATAAAAATATGAATGGAATAAAAACCTAAAACACGTAAAAGTCTTAAGAACTATTTACAATATAGATGTAAAACCTATGCACACAAAACCTAATCCCTCACACACAGCACAAAGCGAAACACCTGTTTTTTGTACTCTGCTTTGCCAACCTGCCAAATATCTGCCCCCCGACAGGTATCCAGGAACCTATTGCACAGTTTGGGAATCCTGGTAAACAAACCACTTTTGACCGTGTTGACTCTCGCGTAGGGCACGTGTAATAAAACCATACGGCTATGGACATTCCCAAGAATATGCCCATTATTCAGTGACCTGTAGCTCCCTAGGCTTTAACCTGACCCGAACATCATTGCCACTTTAATGCAACCACACTCAAGGGCTTTCGAATGGTGTTAGAAAAATGTTTCTACCTATCATAGTTTCGGGCATATGTGATGTTTTTCTTAGTACACCTCATATTAGCGATTTTGACCTACTTTGACATCTGGTGACCTTGATATTGCCTGACGAGAAAAAGACCGAAGTGTTTTCTGATATAATTTTTGAAGAGCTTTCGATTGCCATTTTGTATTTTTTCTAGCTCTCCTAGTTTTTGAGATCGTGGGGGTCTTTTTAATAACCCCCTCACCAGGGCGAAGGTGGCTCGTACCCGCCACCGGGGCAAGGGATAGGAGTTCAAAGTTGCTGTCGCTTACTGTACTATCGAATCACGGACGGCTAAAATGCAATTTATAACGCTTGATGCGCTTATTTCAAACCAGCCGCAACAAATAGGCTGCATGGAAGCCACCTCTGTCACACTACACTTCTGCTGGAGCGCCGTTGGCTCGAAAGTCTGATCGTGTGACGTCACAGGAGGTCCAGTTCCAGGTTTACTCACTGGATATACAATTACATAGGAATTTTCGGATGACATCTTGCTGTGGGCCAAACCCCTGACACAGAGAGTCCACCTCATTAGGGAAAACCAGGGTAAACTCGTCTCCTCTCACTCTCACTCTCACTCTCACTCTCACTCGCACTCGCGCTCGCGCTCGCGCTCGCACTCGCACTCGCACTCGCACTCGCACTGCACTCGCACTCGCACTCGCACTCGCACTCGCACTCGCCGCACTCGCACTCGCACTCGCACTCGCACTCGCACTCGCACTCGCACTCGCACTCGCACTCGCACTGCCTCGCACTCGCACTCGCACTCGCACTCGCACTCGCACTCGCACTCGCACTCGCTCTCGCTCTCGCTCTCGCTCTCTCTCTCTCTCTCTCTCTCTCTCTCTCTCTCTCTCTCTCTCTCTCTCTCTCTCTCTCTCTCTCTCTCTCTCTCTCTCTCTCTCTCTCTCTCTCTCTCTGACCAAACCGCTTTCGTAGTGTTTCATTGCGCAACATCTTCACGAATCAAACCTCTTAAGTATTATAACGCAATAGATAAAAAGGACTGTGCCTTCGGATTTATGCCCAAGAGTTAACCCGCGCTCCACCAGGGGTCCGGCGCCACCTTCCCCCGCCGGGGGCATCGATGCCCCTCTAACTCCGGAAATATTGGGGTTAGCGCAAATCTGCAAAGTGCATTAGAAAGCTCTCGTAAATTCTGTAAGAAATTACTTAGCATGTTTAAGCGCTCAGGTCAATGGTTTGACCCCCAGAGATCAAGAAATGTCACGATAGGCTTTTTTCACTCAAATATGCAATGCTTAAGAAAACTGGGCATAACTCCTATGCCATTAGACCTATTGAGATTTGGTTAAGTACATTTGGTAGGAAAGTTCTAGACCTTTTTCTGCTATGTGGAACATAAAGACCTCTCGCCAGTGGTTTGACCTCCAGAGGTCACCTCGTGACCTCATATGACCTGAGGTGATGAAAGGTCAGAAAGTGACCTTGCCTTATATCAAATAAAAGCCAGTGACAAGACAAACACGATGGTGTTTGTTTCAGATCTCTAGCATAATTAGGTCAAAAGTTATTGTGAAAATACTGTTTTTGACACCTGATGACCTTGGATGACCTTGGAAAAGCCAAAGGGCAAATATGACCCCTGTGATCCGTGAAAGGGTGTCCAAAAACGTTGTTCTGAGCAGTCTGAGCATTTGAAATCATTTTTGTGACTTTTAGACCATGAGACAGCTTTTCCCCATGCTTTTCCAATGGGAGATGTCAACTCGTGACCTGACCTCAGGTCACGAAATCGACAAATCCCGGAAATAAACATTGTAGATTCTGGAAGGGTCATAAGGTGTAGCAAGTTTCAAATTGATTGACTAAGAAATGTAGCTCTTATAGAGCTTCAAATTTGAAGAGAGGTGACCTTGGTTGACCTCGCCTGGTGACCTGACCTTGGGTGACCCGGGGTAAAAATTTTTAGGGATGGTGGGAAAATGATGAGGTGAGAGATAGAGCTTTCAACCGCGGTGCTGCGTTTCGTCGGTTTTCTGCTATCTCGAAAAACCTTAGGGGGCCATCGATGCCCCCCGTGGGGCAAGGGTTAAGTTAGTATTTTCCCAGTGTTGCATATAGGCCCCAGTGTCCCTATAGTTAACAGCAGCAGGGACAGCCCCTCCTGCGGGCCCAAAGGGCTCTCCTGAGGACACGGGCCGCGCGAAGCGCGGCTCGCCCGCACTATGCTCTGTGGCTAAATTTGAAATTTCATACCAGAGAGGGCCCTCTTAAACCCTCTACAGCACTCTATTCTGTAACAAGCAGGGCCCTTTTTGCGCTGCCGCAGGGGCCCTTTTCGGGGCGCCGCCCCTCCCTGAGCGAAAACCTGGCTACGCCCCTGGATATAAAAAAGGCACCAAAATAGACCCCAAGTGAACCGAATGGAATAATATTGGATACGAAAGTGCAGTCTAGTGAAGGATACATGCGGTGACCTGCTTGCGTGCTACAACCCGAAATGACACGCCAATCATTTGCATGCTAGTTTCCAGCCAAAACCATATGTACTTAAGGTGGAAATATATTTTTGGATAGTCGTATTTCCTTAGACGAGACGGGCTCTGCACTAAGAGAAGGCTTTCATCCTCGCTGCTGCTGCTGCTGCCGTCCATTGACCGTTGATTTGCGTCGCTGTCGGCCTTCGCTGTCGCCGAAGGCTCGGCTAGAAGAGCACGCGCCTCTGCCAGCAACGGCGCTCAGTTCCTGCTCCTGGTCTTGAGTGGGGACGAGGCGCTCTTAGTGCTGATGAAAGGTTTACTTGATATCAAATGTAAGCCGTAATGTCCTCCTACGTCCACAGGTCTTGGGTTTGACATCAAATTCCTTTGCCTGTATTTCATGATCCAAAACCAAACCTAACTAAAAAAAACGTGTTTTTTAGGATTTTTATATGCATTCAGGATATCTAAAATCTGCATAAGCTAGCAGACACGTATAGATATGAAATAATTTCTTCACAAACAACAGCTATACATCGAAACATAGGCCGTACGTCCGGCGTCGAGGTGCCACGGCCGCAGCGGAGCGCCGTGGTGTCAAATAAAAGGTGCAATAATTGAAAATGGCGCAGCTTCGCGCAGCTTACTGTTCCCATTCCTTATAGAGGAAGCATTGGAGAATGAGTGGATACCAAAATCACAGTGGAACCTCGAGGGACTTTTCAGTTTCACTGTATGTTTATGAGGAGGTCATATTTCATTTGCTACAGACCTGCCATTAGTAAAAAATTGACCATATATTTCCTATTTTTACTTTAGAAAAAGTGTATTTTTCGGCATCAGAGGGCTTGTATAGGCTTCACAATGTTACCTACGGTCCATGGATCTTTCCAGTTTTAACCCTAACTACGCACTGGCAAGGTTGTGAGCTGCACTGAAACAGCCCTATAAGCCTAGACCCAAACCGGCCCCCCCCTTTCCCATGACTACGCATTATTTCATCATTCTTTTGCGGTATATCTGGCGAAACATTCGGTCTTCAATCAAAACCTATCTGAACGGCGGTATATATATATATATATATATATATATATATATATATATATATGCTACCTGCCACATAATGGCCCAAAATGAATGCCAGACCGGAAAGAATGGACAGCTATCTCTCGTTTGAGCCATACATTGGGGCAATTGGTAAAAGTGATCAAAAATAATGTTGGCGTGCTAGATCGTGTATCGGGCTCATTGTTCGTTGGGACGAATGTACCCAACATCAGTTCCACGCTGCGATCTACGACGGGCCGTGAAGGGGGGGCACATAGCAGAAGAACTCGAGGGTGATGGAGTGAAAATCCCAACACGAGAGAAATAAGCTTCGATAAACAATTAACAGGTGGATTCTTCAATGAGATTTACACAGCTTTTGTTACAATAATCAACATATTTCGTTATTACTTAACTGCGCTGGAATACATTTATGTTCGGATAGCAATATCACCAAGCTAAGAAATACACTGCAGCCCACACTATAGAGTTTCTTCTCTCATCCAGTACAACACAGTGCCAGAGCTCCTCCTAACGGGGTGAATCCAGGGACTCTCGTTCAGGTCCGTATAAGAGTAATGACTTACTAGTGTGCCCCACCAACCGCCACTGGTAGACGCCGTAGTCAGCACAGATAGACCAGGGCGAACAGCAGCGTTCAGCCACGGCATTCTTTTATGCAAAGAATGCTCCGTGTTATAATCCCATGCGTCGAACTTACGCACTAGTGCCACACCTGTTTGTGACGCCGTTTCATCCACAAAGGTATAAGAGCGAGGTGCGAGCCACACCCCTCCCCAATGCTGACGACCTGTCTGAGCCAGGCCCTCGATTCTGTAGGCAAACCTAGCTCCCTTCCCCAAGTCGCGGATGGTGTCGGCGTGTCTCAGGATGGAGTAGTTGTCGGTGGTTGAAGGCGATCTCTCGTTGCGGCCAAGCGCGGCCAGCACGTCCCAGCCGTCCTTGCTGATTGCCGTCAGAAGCAGGCTCCAGCCGCCGCCGTCGTGGCTGAAGTCACAGAACACAGGCACCGGGAGACCAGTGAGCCAGTAGACGCCGTCCTGCAGCTGAGCTGAGGCCTGGTTGCGCAGCTGCAGACAGGAGCGGGCACAGGCACGCCGGACCGGCTCCTTGAAAGGCGCAGCGCCGCTGACCTCCGGTTCTGGCTCACTTTCGCAGGGAGCATCCCGTTCTTCCTCAACAGCAGCAGCTCCGAGCTTCGGATCTGACGCCACGCTCGGCTGGCCGCCAGGGCCCTGCTTTCCAGCTGCTGTCGGCTTGGTAGCATTTGCTTCATCTGCTTCCGCTAGCACCGCCAGAGGAGGCGGCAGCTGCCAGGCAGAAGGGCTGCACCCGCCACTGCCATGCGCCGTCACCACTCCGGCCACGTAGGAAAGATCTCGCGCAACAGCGTCTAACTTGGTCTGCATCAGTTGCAGCGAGCGCTGCTGGAGCCCGTCTTCGGCGTCTGTGGCGGCCCCGCGCCGCTGTAAGGCCCGGGACACGGCCCGCTCCACCAGCGGGTTCAGCAGCCGCGACAGGGGCAGATCCGCCGGTGCAGGGTCACCGGTCTGCGCTTCAACTGGAGACCGGTCGGCGGCAGCTGCCAACAGCTCTGCTGCCGGTGATGACGGCGGCATCGCAGACACGGTCACGGTAGCCACTGCCAGCGTCGCTAGCAGCGTAGGAGCTATCACTGACCAGAACCCTGCCATCTCGCTCCCTGCTACGCGGCTGTCAGCTCACGCTACAACTGCACAGCGCCGTTTATTTCGACTCGGAGTTCTCGTCTGTTTATATAGCTAGTCAGACATGGAGTTCGTCACCCAGCGCCTGTGACAAGGTTGGGTGGGTTGTTTGGCCTCACTGAGGTCCAGACTGCGGTTTTCGTGAGAATTTGTTAACTCATACACCATAAGAAGCTGGCGAAAATTAAAATCCAGGAAATCCAGATACAACAGGCGTGGAGGGGAACAGTTTACAAAGGGTGCAGGCACTGACAAAGCGTACGCATCTCCTTAGCGATCAAGATTGATATTTCAGGTATAAAAATATGGTATTGCTCATGCATTAAGATCCCGAATCAACGAAGACGTAGACGAAGACGTTTGAGGCTCTGTATCTCGCGTACTTTTGTTGTGATGGTGATGAAATTTTGCCAGAAGCTTCAGTGAATATTTATGTGTACTTATACTCAAACCCGATGTGCTCAGTGCTTATTCAGTGGAGCAATAATATTTGGCGTGGAATTCTGCAAAAGCCCATCTTGCCCCAATGGCTGGGTTGAGACGGGCTTTTGAATGTAATATTTGTAAGGTAATACATTTGTCCACAAAAACGTAGCTGTATTGAGTGCAACGAGAGTTGAAACATTTGACGATGCGTTGTTTCGGTAAAATGGCCGGAATCCAACTATTTTGGTTGACTTTACAAACTATTTTTTCTGGAAGTTACAACTTCTGTATCTATAATACTCAAACTGGCCTGTGATGATTTCTGATAGAGGTGGTTTTAAATCATGCAAAAACAATACAAATCGCGGTTGTTATTTTTTAAGTGGTGTGATTTCTCAATCCAAACCCGTCTTGCCCCATACAACCGTATTTTCAAAAATGTCATGTTTAACAAACACCATGTTCGGATAAATACAAATTTCAATCACAGCATCTATTTGAATGACCTCCCGTGGCAGATGTTCAAAATTAAGCCTATAAAAACGAACCAGAAACTGACAGAGCGCTTCAAAAAGCTTTTTACGATAAGAGAGTGAACTGCGAATATCGTTTTTCTGAAATTGTAACCAAGGAGCAAAGCATACGCATTTCTGTTTTTGACATGTAAGAAAGCAAAACATGACGAACCAATGTGAGTAACTAGGCATTCGTACCATTGTTGGTTTGGTCCACAGAGCTCGTTCCGTGTTATCGAACATGCCCGTCTTGCCACCCTCTCCCCTACTTTTGCTAAGTTGGCATTTTTGTACTAATATAGGAGTTGAAAGTTGCTGTCGCTTACTGTACTATCGAATCACGGACAGCTAAAATGCAATGGATAACGCTTGATGCGCTTATTTCAAACCGGCCGCAACAAACCGGCTACATGGAAGCCGCCTCTGCCACACTACAATTCTGCTAAAGTGACATTGGCTCGAAAGTCTGATCTTGTGACGGCACAGGAGGTCCAGTTCCACGTTTACTCACTGGATATACATAGGAATTTCCGGAGGTCATTTTGCTAAGGCCCAACTAATACCCCTGACATAGACAGAGTCCACCTCAATAGGGGAAAACCAGGGTACACTCCTCTCTCTCTCTCTCTCTCTCTCTCTCTCTCTCTCCTCTCTCTCTCTCTCTCTCACTCTCACTCTCACTCTCTCTCACTCCTCACTCTCACTCTCACTCTCTCACTCTCACTCTCACTCTCACTCTCACTCACCTCTCACTCTCACTCTCACCTCTCACTCTCACTCTCACTCTTTTCTCATCTCATCTCATCTCATCTCCCTTCTCTCTCTCTCTCTCTTCTTTTTCTCTCTCACTCTCACTCTCTCTCTCTCTCACTCTCACTCTCACTCTCTCACTCTCTCTCTCTCTCTCTCTCTCTCTCTCTCTCTCTCTCTCTCTCTCTCTCTCTCTCTCTCTCTCTCTCTCTCTCTCTCTCTCTCTCTCTCTCTCTCTCTCTCTCTCTGACCAAACCGCTTTCGTAGTGTTTCATTGCGCAACATCTTCACGAATCAAACCTCTTAAGTATTATAACGCAATGGATAAAAAGGACCGTGCCTTCGGGTTTATGCCCAAGAGTTAAGTTAGTATTTTCCCAGTGTTGCATATAAGCCCCCAGTGTCCCTATAGTTAACAATTTCCCTTGTGGACCTCCGAGCCACCTTCGCCCTGGAAGGCAGTGTAAAAACACCCACGCTCGATCTCAGCTCCTGGGCAGGCGAGCAAAACAACGTACGCGCTGGTGGATAGCCTATAAATAATACTAGTGAAGAAACTGCATTAGTCTCTTTTTGGCTCACGTCAATATTGAGGCCATGACAGGCCATGACAAAGAAGTTGACAAATGAGAGAACAGTTTCTGGGCTCTAGTGTCTCACATATTTAAGTTAGAATCATTTTTCAAGCGCCATTCGCTTTCCTCCTGTTACGGCGAATGGAAGGATGTTTATGAATATACTAGGTCAAAACATTAAAAAGGACGTGACCTAAGGTCAGTACATGGTCACCATCTGACCTAGCATAGTGAATTTGTATATCAATTGACTCACAATAACAATACAAACCTAATGGTATCCAAAATAAAAGTTTTATCCTAATTTCCTGCAACGTTATTGACCTAAGTCTTAAAACCAGCTTAACGTGTTCAAGATGACCTCTCAGAGTCCACAGGACCATACTGGCTAGTACAGGTTCCAAACGCCTGGGGGGGGTTTAGGATACTATGATTTGGAGCACAGGAAGGTATTCGTAGCTGTATCTGCAGAAATAGACCCAGTTTTCGCCCGATTTCCGTTTTCCCAATGCATTTCCAGTGGTGAGGTCATAATCCGGTACCTGACCCTAGGTCATCGATATGAAAAATACTGGAATACATTTACAATTACTCGGTAATGGATAGGCCCATTATGTCATATGGGTCATATTGGATACACTCTATAGACTTTCTCTGTTCTTACTTATGCTATCCTAAACTTTTTGGAGGTGAAGTTACTTGACGCGCACTGGTGACATGGTCTGAGATAACCCAGCCCAAAATAGTGGGAAAACGTTCAGAATTTATCGAAGGATACAGTGTGCCTAAGTACGGCGGCGCTTCGCCCCACCGTTTTTTGGTGACCCGGAAAACCCGGAGAGGGTGTTCAAACACCGCCCACCGGGACGAGGGTTAATGTATAGCCGAAAGTAGTTCTGAGGCAATGACAGAGGAGGCTCAAGCCCCCTACCCTTCCCCAAACGGAGTCCTTGGTATGCCACTGGCTTAGCCTATAAATAAAAAAGAGGAGAACTTTAGGCTTGAATTTGTCCCAAAAATCCTTCCCAAACTGTTGCGTGGTGACAGTTTAATTAGACGGCATGTATCTGAACTTAGCACACTGCACCTGTGTGTTTAAGCTAGAGAAGGTAAGGATCGGAGATCTGCATAAAAATGTTGATAATATAGTCAGAACTTGATTATGCGCGTAGATAATTACATTTTGCCACCTTTTGTTTTCAAAGGCGGATCCAGGAGCAGACAAGTGGGATATGTACCTTCCCCCATGGGCTTTCGGTTCCCTCCTGAATGGGCGATGGCACGTCCCTAAATTTAGCCCCCCCCTCCCCCTGCCCCTTCCCCACCAATGATGCGGCAATCTGCACCACTGCAATAGGACTTAATCATGCAAAAAACAACAAAAAGTAAAATTGTCATAAAATTAAAAAGATCAATTAAAATACACCCAAAGTATTAAACACTTGGAAACGACAACCGATATGTACATACCTATAACACTAGAAATTTCCATCATAAAAGCCCAATTATCCCGTGGCAGATCCGGGATTTTATTTCAGGGTGGGAGGCTAGGGGTGGGAGAGAGCCCCACCAGCACCTAAACAGCTTCTGGCTATTCGTTCATTAAAAAGCCTCGAATATTTCTGGGGCTTAAGCCCCCACCCCGCCCCATGGATCCGTCATTGCATTTATCCTTATAACAGCTTTCTCAAATAAAAGGCTGGAAAGAATAAAATCGTCTCAAATATAAACATGGGCGTAGCCAAGGGGGGCAGCAGGGACAGTCCCTCCCCCCCTGAGGGCCACCTGAGGACACGGGCCGCGCGAAGCGTGGCTCGCCCGCACTATGCTCTGTAGCCGAAATTTGAAGTTTCATACCAGAGAGGGCCCTCTTTAACCCTCGCCCCACCGGGGGCCATCGATGCCCCCTAAGGTTTTTCCGGGATAGCAGAGAAAAACGACGAGGCGCAGCACCGCGGTTGAGGGCTCTACCTCTCACTGCATCATTTTCCCATCATCCCTGAAATTTTTACCCCGGGTCAACCCAAGGTCAGGTCACCAGACGAGGTCAACCAAGGTCACCTCACTTCACTTTAGAGCTCTGTAAGGGCTACATTTCAAAGTCGATCGATTTGAAACTTCCTACACTTCATGACCCCTCCCGGGTCTACAAGGTGTATATCCGGGATTTTTCGATTTCGTGCCCTGAGGTCAGGTCACGAGGCGACCTCTCCCATTGGAAAAGCATGGGGAAAAGCTATTTCAAGATATAAAAGCCACAAAAATGATTGCAAATACTCAGACTGCTCAGAACAACGTTTTTGGACACCCTTTCATGGATCCCAGGGGTCATATTTGCCCTTTGACTTTTCCAAGGTCATCCAAGGTCACCGGAGGTCAAAAACAGTATTTTGACAATAACTTTTGACCTAATTGAGCTAGAGCGGTGAAACAAACACCATCGTGTTTGTCTTGTCACTGGCTTTCATTTGATATACGGCAGCAAGGTCACTTTTTGACCTTTCGTGACCTCAGGTCATATTAGGTCACGAGGTGACCTCTGGCGGTCAAACCACTGGCGGGAGGTCTTTACGTTCCACATAGCGGAAAAAGTACAGGCAATTTGCTATCAAATGTACTTTACCAGGCCTCAATAGCTCTAATGACATAAGAGTTATGCCCAGTTTACTTAATCATTGCATATTTGAATGAAAATAGCCGATCTTGACCTAATTTGACCTCTGGAGGTCAAACCATTGACCTGAGCACTAAAACATGCGAAGTAATTTCTTACTGAATTCACGCGAGCTTTCTATTGCACTTTGCAGATTTGCGCTAACGCCCATATTTTCGGAGTTAGAGGGGGGGCCATCGATGGCCCCCCGGTGGGGAGAAGGTGGCGCCGGACCCCCGGTGGGGCGCGGGTTAAACCCTCTACAGCACTCTATTCTGTAACAAGCAGGGCCCCCCTTTTACCCATCAGGGCCCTTTTGGCGCTGCCGCAGGGGCCCTTTTCGGGGCGCCGCCCCTCCCTGAGCGAAAACCTGGCTACGCCCCTGAATATAAAAAAGTATCAAAATAGAACCCAAGTGAACCCAATGGAATGTTGTTGGATACGAAAGTGCAGTCTAGTAAAAAATACATGCGGTGACCTGCTTGCTTTCTAAAACCCGAAATGACACGCAAATCATTTGCATGCTAGTTTCCAGCCAAAAACAAAGGTGTACTTCAGGTGGAAATATATTTTTGGATAGTCGTATTTCCTTGGACGAGACGGGCTCTGCACTAAGAGAAGGCTTTCATCCTCGCTGCTGCTGCTGCTGCCGTCCAATGTCCATTGATTTGCGTCGCTGTCGGCCTTCGCTGTCGCCGAAGGCTCGGCTAAGAGAGCACGTGCCTCTGCCAGCAACGGCGCTCAGTTCCTGCTCCTGGTCTTGAGTCGGAACGAGGCGCTCTTAGTGCTGATGAAAGGTTTACTTGATATCAAATGTAAGCCGTAATGTCTTTCTACGTCTACAGGTCTTGGGTTTGACAACAAATTCCTTTGCCTGTATTTCATGATTCAATACCAAACATGACTAAAGAAAACGTGTTTTTTTAGGATTTTTATATGCATTCAGGATATCTAAAATCTGCATAAGGTAGCAGACACATATAGATAAAATAATTTCTTCACAAACAACACCTACACATCGAAACATATGGCTCGAACGACCTGCGTCGGGGTGCCACGGCCGCAGCGGAGCGCCGTGGGGTCGACTAAAAGGTGCAATAATTGAAAATGGCGCAGCTTCGCGTTGCTAATTGTTCCCAATCCTTATGGGGAAGGCATTGGAGAATGGGTGGATACAAAAATCACAGTGGAACCTCGAGAGACTTTTAGTTTTACTGTATGTTTATGAAGAGGTCATATTTCATTTGCTTCAGACCTGTCATTAGTAAACAAGTGATCCATTTTTTTATTAGACAGCAAAAGCGTATCTTTATACATCACATGTCTTGTACAGGCTTCACAATGTTACCTACCAGCCATGAATCTTTTCAATTTTTACCCTAACTACGCATTATTGCATCATTCTTATGCGGTATATCTGGTGAAACATTCAGTCTTCAATCAAAACCTATCTCCACGGCGGTATATATATATATATATATATATATATATATATATATATATATATATATATATATATATATATATATATATATATATATATATATATATATATATATATGTATACATATATACATGTAATCTTATATACAATGTATCTACATATATACAAAAGCGTATCTTTACACATCACATGTCTTGTACAGGCTTTACAATGTTACCTACCAGCCATGAATCTTTTCAATTTTTACCCTAACTACGCATTATTGCATCATTCTTTTGCGGTATATCTGGTGAAACATTCAGTCTTCAATCAAAACCTATCTCCACGGCGGTATATATATATATATATATATATATATATATATATATAATATAATCATCAATATATATATATATATATATATATATATATATATATATATATAATATATAATCAAACCTATCTCCACGGCGGTATATATATATATATATATATATATACATATATATATGTATACATATATATATGTATACATATATATATATATATATATATATATATATACCGCCGTGGAGATAGGTTTTGATTGAAGACTGAATGTTTCACCAGATATACCGCAAAAGAATGATGCAATAATGCGTAGTTAGGGTAAAAATTGAAAAGATTCATGGCTGGTAGGTAACATTGTAAAGCCTGTACAAGACATGTGATGTATAAAGATACGCTTTTGCTGCCTAATAAAAAAATGGATCACTTGTTTACTAATGACAGGTCTGAAGCAAATGAAATATGACCTCCTCATAAACATACAGTAAAACTAAAAGTCTCTCGAGGTTCCACTGTATTTTTGTATATATATATATATAAGCTACCTGCGACACTATGGCCCGAAATGAATGCCACACCAGAAAAATGAACAGCTATCTCTTGTTTGAGCCATACATTGGGGAAATTGGTAAAAGTGATCAAAAATAATGTTGGCGTGCTAGATGTGTATCGGGCTCATTGTTCGTTGGGACGAATGTGCCCAACATCAGTTCCGCACTGCGGTCTACGACGGGCCGTGGAGGGGGGGAGAATAGTAGAAGAACTCGAGGGTGATGTAGTGAAAATCCCAACACTAGAGAAATAGCTTCGATAAACAATTAACAGGTGGATTCTTCAATGAGATTTACACAGCTTTTGTTACAATAATCAACATATTTCGTTATTACTTAGCAGCGATGGAATACATTTATGTTCAGATGGGAATGTCACCAAGCTAAGAAATCTACTGCAGCCCACACTATAGAGTTTCTTCTCTCATCCAGTACAACACAGTGCCAGAGCTCTTCCTAACGGGGTGAATCCAGGGACTCTCGTTCAGGTCCGTATAAGAGTAATGACTCACTAGTGTACCCCACCATGAGCCACTGGTAGGCGCCGTAGTCAGCACAGAATGGCCAGGGCGAACAGCAGCGTTCAGCCACGGCATTCTTTTACGCAAAGAATGATTCGTGTTATAATCCCATGCGTCGAACTTACGCACTAGTGCCACACCTGTTTGTGACGCTGTTTCATCCACAAAGGTATAAGAGCGAGGTGCGAGCCACACCCCTCCCCAATGCTGACGACCTGTCTGAGCCAGGCCCTCGATTCTGTAGGCAAACCTAGCTCCCTTCCCCAAGTCGCGGATGGTGTCGGCGTGTCTGAGGATGGAGTAGTTGTCGGTGGTTGAAGGCGATCTCTCGTTACGGCCAAGCGCGGCGAGCACGTCCCAGCCGTCCAAGCTGATTGCCGTCAGCAGCAGCGTCCAGCCGCCGCCGTCGTGGCTGAAGTCACAGAGGACAGGCACCGGCAGCCCGGTCAGCCAGTAGACGCCGTCCTGCAGCTGAGCTGAGGCCTGGTTGCGCAGCTGCAGACAGGAGCGGGCACAAGCACGCCGGACCGGTTCCTTGAAAGGCGCAGCGCCGCTGACCTCCAGTTCTGGCTCACTTTCGCAGAGAGCATCCCGTTCTTCCTCAGCGGCAGCAGCTCCGAGCTTCGGATCTGACGCCACGTTCGGCTGGCCGCCAGGGCCCTGCTTTCCAGCTGCTGTCGGCTTGGTAGCATTCGCTTCTTCTGCTTCCGCTAGCACCGCCAGAGGAGGCGGCAGCTGCCAGGCAGAAGGGCTGCACCCGCCACTGCCATGCGCCGTCACCACTCCGGCCACGTAGGAAAGATCTCGCGCAACAGCGTCTAACTTGGTCTGCATCAGTTGCAGCGAGCGCTGCTGGGGCCCGTCTTCGGCGTCTGTGGCGGCCCCGCGCCGCTGTAAGGCCCGGGACACGGCCCGCTCCACCAGCGGGTTCAGCAGCCGCGACAGGGGCAGATCCGACGGTGCAGGGTCACCGGTCTGCGCTTCAACTGGAGACCGGTCGGCGGCAGCTCCCAACAGCTCTGCTGCCGGTGATGACGGCGGCATCGCAGAAACGGTCACGGCAGCCACTGCCAGCGTCGCCAGCAGCGTAGGAGCTATCACTGACCAGAACCCTGCCATCTCGCTCCCTGCTACGCGGCTGACAGCTCACGCTACAAGTGCACAGCGCCGTTTATTTCGACTCGGAGTTCTCGTCTGTTTATATAGCTAGTCAGACATGGAGTTCGTCACCCAGCGCCTGTGACAAGGTTGAGTGGGTTGTTTGGGTTCACTAAGGTCCAGACTGTGAATTCATGAGAATTTAATAACTCATACACCATAAGAAGCTGGCGAAAATTAAAATCCAGGATATCCAGATACAACAGACGTGCAGGGGAATAGTTTACAAAGGATGCAGGCATTGATAAAGCGTAAGCATCTCCTTAGCGATCAAGATTGATATTTCAGGTACGAAAATATGGTATTACTTATGCATTAAGATCACGAACCAAAGAAGACGTACTCAGAAAATATTGGAACACCTGGAATAAAAAATATACCTAAGAGAGAGGGTGGTAAGACAGCTACAGTTGTGTTTGAGGCTCTGTATGTCGCGTACTTTTGCTGTGACGGTGATGAAATTTTGCCAGAAGCTTCAGTGAACATTTATGTGTACTTATACACAAACCCGATGTGCTCAGTGCTTATTCCGTGGAGCAATAATATTTGGCGTGGAATGTTGCAAAAGCCCATCTTGCCCCAATGGCTGGGTTGAGACGGGCTTTTGAATGTAATATTTGTTAGGTAATACATTTGCCCACAAAAACGTAACTGTGTTGGGTGCAGCGAGAGTTGAAACATTTCACGGTGCATTGTTTCGGTAAAATGACCGGAAGGCAACTATTTTGGTTGACTTTACGTAGAATTGATTTTTCTGGAACTTAAGTTCTGTATCTATAATACTCAAACTGGCCTGTGATGATCCTTGATAGAGGTGGTTTTAAACAAAGAAAAAACAATACAAATCGCGGTTGTGATTTTTTAAGTGGTGTGGTTTCTCAATCCAAACCCGTCTAGCCCTATATCACCGTGTTTTCGAAAACGTCATGTTTAATACACACCATGTTCGGACGATTACAAATTTCAATAACATCGTCTATTTGAATGCCCTCCCGTGGTAGATGTTCGAACTTAAGCCTTGAAAACCGAACCAGAAACTGACAGAGCCCTTCAAAAAACTTTTTACGATAAGAGAGTGAACTGCGAATATCGTTTTTCTGAAATTGTAACCAAGGAGCAAAGCATACGCATTTCTGTTTTTGACATGTAAGAAAGCAAAACATGACGCGCCAATGTGAGTAACTAGGCATTCGTACCATTGTTGGTTTGGTCCACAGAGCTCGTTCCGTGTTATCAAACATGCCCGTATTGGCACCCCTCCCCTACTTTTGCTAAGTTGGCATTATTATACGAATATAACCTTCGCCCGGGTGGGGGTCTTTTTAGACCCTCCTCCCCTCGGTTTTTTTCCGAGGTAACCAAAAAACTAGGGCGCGCAGCGCCGCCAAACTTAATCTAGCTGTTCCTTGCTCATTTTTAAATATTTCCTGAAAATTTTAGCTCAAGGTCATATCAGGTCAGGTCACCAGGCCAGGTGAAGTGACCTCACCTCAAATAATTCTTAGGACCGCATAACTAAAAGGAGGGTTAATCGATCAAGTTGAAAGTCATACCACATATTGGGCCCATCAGTAGCTATAACATATGTTCTGGGATTTGTTATATTGGTGACCTAATGTCATGTGCAGACCACGACCTCCCATTTATAAATACATGGGGAAAATCACCAAATGAGCTTTTCTCAGTAAGTATGGATGGAATCAACTTCAAACATCGGTTACGACTTGCTTTTAGCCCATTTCTGAAGTTGATGTCAAACATTTTGACTTGTGACCTTTAAAAGGTCACCTCAAGTCAAATAAACATTTTTTGGTGTTTTATTCTATAAGTTTTAAATAAACAAAGATATAACTTTTATTTTGACACCAAAGTGTTTGTATAGTCACTGCAAGTCAACTGATGTGCATCATGACCATACCAGGTCACGTTGGGTCAGACCGTTGACCTGCATCAGGTCAAATTATTTAATTTGACCTGGCATAGCAATATTATACATATATCATTCGATTCGTATTCACGAAAGGATTGCAATGGTGCATCAACTAGGGCTGTATCTTGTTTCGTTTGGAAGTTATTAGCGAAACAAGAAACACCCTTATGCATGGGTAGCTGTGTTTATTTGTTTATTGCATGCGAATCATCAACGGATGTGGTGCCCATTTACAGATGGAGTCAATCTGATAAAAATATATAGAATGCAGGATCAACGCCGCGAGACGATTGTTCAAAGTTGATGGAATAAGTGAGCTTGAAATAATTCCAAAAGGTAAAATATGCACCGCTACCCATAAAAAGATAGATAAATACATTTATAAATTCATTGGAAATAAAAGTAGCCTAAGACAGACGTAAAATATAAAAACATGAATGGAATAAAAACCTAAACCACTTAAAAAAGTCTTAAGAACTACCTACAATATAGATGTAAAACCTATACACACAAAACCTAATCCCTCACACCCAGCACAAAGCGAAACACCTGTTTTGTACTCTGCTTTGCCAAGCTGCCAAATATCTGCACCCCCGACAGGTATCCAGGAACCTATTGCACAGTTTGGGAATCCTGGTAAACAAACCCCTTTTGACCGTGTTGACTCTCGCGTAGGGCACGTGAAATAAAACCATACGGCTATGGACATTCCCAAGAATATGCCCATTATTCAGTGACCTGTAGCTCCCTAGGCTTTAACCTGACCCGAACATCATTGCCATTTTAATGCAACCACACTCAAGGGCTTTCGAATTGTGTTAGAAAAATGTTTCTACCTATCATAGTTTCGGACATATGTGAGGTTTTCTTAGTACACCTCATATTAGCGATTTTGACCTACTTTGACCTCTGGTGACCTTGATATTGACCTGACGAGAAAAAAGACCGAAGTGTTTTCGATATAATTTTTGAAGAGCTTTCGATTACAATTTTGTATTTTTTCTAGCTCTCTTAGTTTTTGAGATCGTGGGGGTCTTTTTAATCCCCCCTCACCAGGGCGAAGGTGGCTCGTACCCGCCACCGGGGCAAGGGATAGGAGTTCAAAGTTGTTGTCGCTTACTGTACTATCGAATCACGGACAGCTAAAATGCAGTTTATAACGCTTGATGCGCTTATTTCAAACCAGCCGCAACAAATAGGCTGCATGGAAGCCACCTCTGTCACACTACACTTCTGCCGGAGCGCCGTTGGCTCGAAAGTCTGATCTTGTGACGTCACAGGAGGTCCAGTTCCAGGTTTACTCACTGGATATACAATTACATAGGAATTTTCGGATGACATCTTGCTGTGGGCCAAACCCCTGACACAGAGAGTCCACCTCATTAGGGGAAAACCAGGGTACACTCGTATCCTCTCACTCTCACTCGCTCTCGCTCTCGCTCTCGCTCTCGCTCTCGCTCTCGCTCTCTCGCTCTCTCGCTCTCTCGCTCTCTCGCTCTCTCGCTCTCTCGTCTCTCGCTCTCTCGCTCTCGCTCTCTCGCTCTCTCGTCTCTCGCTCTCGCTCTCGCTCTCGTCTCTCGCTCTCGCTCGCTCTCGCTCTCGCTCGCTCTCGCTCTCGCTCTCGCTCTCTCTCTCTCTCTCTCTCTCTCTCTCTCTCTCTCTCTCTCTCTCTCTCTCTCTCTCTCTCTCTCTCTCTCTCTCTCTCTCTCTCTCTCTCTCTCTCTCTCTCTCTCTCTCTCTCTCTCTCTCTCTCTCTCTCTCTCTCTCTCTCTCTCTCTCTCTCTCTCTCTCTGACCAAACCGTTTTCGTAGTGTTTCATTGCGCAACATCTTCACTAATCAAACCTCTTAAGTATTATAACGCAATAGATAAAAAGGACCGTGCCTTCGGATTTATGCCCAAGAGTTAACCCGCGCCCCACCAGGGGTCCGGCGCCACCTTCGCCCCGCCGGGCGGCATCGATGCCCCCTCTAACTCCGGAAATATTGGGGTTAGCGCAAATCTGCAAAGTGCATTAGAAAGCTCTTGTAAATTCTGTAAGAAATTACTTAGCATGTTTAAGCGCTCAGGTCAATGGTTTCGACCCCCAGAGGTCAAGAAATGTCACGATAGGCTTTTTTCACTCAAATATGCAATGCTTAAGAAAACTGGGCATAACTCCTATGCCATTAGAGCTATTGAGATTTGGTTGCGTACATTTCGTAGGAAAGTTCTAGACCTTTTTCTGCTATGTGGAACGTAAAGACCTCTCGCCAGTGATTTGACCTCCAGAGGTCACCTCGTGACCTCATATGACCTGAGGTGATGAAAGGTCAGAAAGTGACCTTGCCTTATATCAAATAAAAGCCAGTGACAAGACAAACACGATGGTGTTTGTTTCAGAACTCTAGCATAATTAGGTCAAAAGTTATTGTGAAAATACTGTTTTTGACACCTGATGACCTTGGATGACCTTGGAAAAGCCAAAGGGCAAATATGACCCCTGTGATCCGTGAGAGGGTGTCCAAAAACGCTGTTCTGAGCAGTCTGAGCATTTGAAATCATTTTTGTGACTTTTAGACCATGAGACAGCTTTTCCCCATGCTTTTCCAATGGGAGATGTCGCCTCGTGACCTGACCTCAGGTCACGAAATCGACAAATCCCGGAAATACACATTGTAGATCCTGGAAGGGTCATGAAGTGTAGCAAGTTTCAAATCGATTGACTAAGAAATGTAGCTCTTATAGAGCTTCAAATTTGAAGAGAGGTGACCTTGGTTGACCTCGCCTGGTGACCTGACCTTGGGTGACCCGGGGTAAAATTTTTTAGGGATGGTGGGAAAATGATGAGGTGAGAGATAGAGCTTTCAACCGCGGTGCTGCGTTTCGTCGTTTTTCTGCTATCTCGAAAAAACCTTAGGGGGCCATCGATGCCCCCGTGGGGCAAGGGTTAAGTTAGTATTTTCCCAGTGTTGCATATAGGCCCCAGTGTCCCTATAGTTAACAGCAGCAGGGACAGCCCCTCCTGCGGGCCCAAAGGGCTCTCCTGAGGACACGGGCCGCGCGAAGCGCGGTTCGCCCGCACTATGCTCTGTGGCTAAATTTGAAATTTCATACCAGAGAGGGCCCTCTTAAACCCTCTACAGCACTCTATTCTGTAACAAGTAGGGCCCTTTTTGCGCTGCCGCACGGGCCCCTTTCGGGGCGCCGCCCCTCCCTGATCAAAAACCTGGCTACGCCCATGGATATAAAAAAGGCATCAAAATAGACCCCAAGTGAACCGAATGGAATAATATTGGATACGAAAGTGCAGTCTAGTGAAGGATACATGCGGTGACCTGCTTGCGTGCTACAACCCGAAATGACACGCCAACTATTTGCATGCTAGTTTCCAGCCAAACCATATGTACTTAAGGTGGAAATATATTTTTGGATAGTGATATTTCCTTAGACGAGACGGGCTCTGCACTAAGAGAAGGCTTTCATCCTCGCTGCTGCTGCTGCTGCCGTCCATTGACCGTTGATTTGCCAGCGTCGCTGTCGGCCTTCGCTGTGGGCGAAGGCTCGGCTAGAAGAGCACGTGCCTCTGCCAGCAACGGCGCTCAGTTCCTGCTCCTGGTCTTGAGTGGGGACGAGGCGCTCTTAGTGCTGATGAAAGGTTTACTTGATATCAAATGTAAGCCGTAATGTCCTCCTGCGTCCACAAGGCTTAGGTTTGACACCAAATTCCTATGCCTGTATTTCATTATCCAAAACCAAACCTAACTAAAAAAAACGTGTTTAAGATTTTTATATGCATTCAGGATATCTAAAATCTGCATAAGCTAGCAGACACGTATAGATATGAAATAATTTATTCACAAACAACAGCTATAAGTCGAAACATAGTACGTCCGGCGTCGAGGTGCCACGGCCGCAGCGGAGCGCCGTGGTGTCAAATAACAGGTGAAATAATTGAAAATTGCGCAGCTTCGCGCAGCTTACTGCTCCCATTCCCGATAGAGGAAGCATTGGAGAATGAGTGGATACCTAAACCACAGTGGAACCTCGTGGCACTTTTCAATCTCACTGTACGTTTACGAGGTCATATTTCATTTTCTACAGACCTGCCATTAGTAAAAAATTGACCATATATTTCCCTATTTTTACTTTAAAAAGTGTATTCTTCGGCATCAGAGGGCCTGTATAGGCTTCACAATGTTAGCTGCGGTCCATGGATCTTTCCAGTTTTAACCATAACTACGCACATGGCTGGAGATCTCTTCTCGATCCAGGGAGGGGGGTTCTGGGTGAGTTAACGCTGACACTGCAATACAAGCCCTATACAAAGCCTATGGGAGACCCAAAATCCAGGGGGGTCCTGACCCCCCAGCCCCCAGCCTCCCGGGATTTCCACCCATGACTACGCATTATTTCATCATTCTTTTGCGGTATATCTGGCGAAACATTCGGTCTTCAATCAAAACCTATGTTAACGGCGGTATATATGCTACCTGCCACATAATGGCCCAAAATAAATGCCAGACCGGAAAGAATGGACAACAATCTCTCGTTTGAGCTATGCTTTGGGCAATTGAAAAAAGTGATCAAAAATAATTTTGGAGTGCTAGATCTTTGATCGGGCTCATTGTCCGCTGGGACGAATGTACCCAACATCAGTTCCACGCTGCGATCTGCGACGGGGCGTGAAGGGGGGAGCACACAGCAGAACTAGTGGGTGATGGAGTGGAAATCCCAGCACGAGAAAATAACCTTCGATATACAATTAACTGGTGGATTCTACTACGAGATTTACACAGCTTTTGTCACAATAATCAACATGTTTCGTTATTACTTAACTGCGCTGGAATACATTTATGTTCGGATAGCAATATCACCAAGCTAAGAAATACACTGCAGCCCACATTATACAGTTTCTTCTCTCATCCAGTACAACACAGTGCCAGAGCTCCTCCTAACGGGATGAATCCAGGGACTCTCGTTCAGGTCGGTATAAGATTCATGACTTACTAGTGTACCCCACCAACCGCTAGTCGTAGGCGCCGTAGTCAGCACAGAATGACCAGGGCGAACAGCAGCGTTGAGCCACGGCATTCTTTTATGCAAAGAATGCTCCGTGTCATAATCCCATGCGTCGAACTTACGCACTAGTGCCACACCTGTTTGTGACGCCGTTTCATCCACAAAGGTATAAGAGCGAGGTGCGAGCCACACCCCTCCCCAATGCTGACGACCTGTCTGAGCCAGGCCCTCGATTCTGTAGGCAAACCTAGCTCCCTTCCCCAAGTCCCGGATGGTGTCGGCGTGTCTCAGGATGGAGTAGTTGTCGGTGGTTGAAGGCGATCTCTCGTTACGGCCAAGCGCGGCCAGCACGTCCCAGCCGTCCTTGCTGACTGCCGTCAGAAGCAGGCTCCAGCCGCCGCCGTCGTGGCTGAAGTCACAGAACACAGGCACCGGGAGACCAGTGAGCCAGTAGACGCCGTCCTGCAGCTGAGCTGAGGCCTGGTTGCGCAGCTGCAGACAGGAGCGGGCACAGGCACGCCGGACCGGCTCCTTGAAAGGCGCAGCGCCGCTGACCTCCGGTTCTGGCTCACTTTCGCAGGGAGCATCTCGTTCTTCCTCAGCGGCAACAGCTCCGAGCTTCGGACCTGACGCCACGTTCGGCTGGCCGCCAGGGCCCTGCTTTCCAGCTGCTGCCGTCGGCTTGGAAGCATTTCCTTCATCTGCTTCCGCTAGCACCGCCAGAGGAGGCGGCAGCTGCCAGGCAGAAGGGCTGCACCCGCCACTGCCATGCGCCGTCACCACTCCGGCCACGTAGGAAAGATCTCGCGCAACAGCGTCTAACTTGGTCTGCATCAGTTGCAGCGAGCGCTGCTGGGGCCCGTCTTCGGCGTCTGTGGCGGCCCCGCGCCGCTGTAAGGCCCGGGACACGGCCCGCTCCACCAGCGGGTTCAGTAGCCGCGACAGGGGCAGATCCGACGGTGCAGGGCCACCGGTCTGCGCTTCAACTGGAGACCGGTCGGCGGCAGCCCCAACAGCTCTGCTGCCGGTGATGACGGCGGCATCGCAGAAACGGTCACGGCAGCCACTGCCAGCGTCGCCAGCAGCGTAGGAGCTATCACTGACCAGAACCCTGCCATCTCGCTCCCTGCTACGCGGCTGTCAGCTCACGCTACAACTGCACAGCGCCGTTTATTTCGACTCGGAGTTCTCGTCTGTTTATATAGCTAGTCAGACATGGAGTTTGTCACCCAGCGCCTGTGACAAGGTTGAGTGGGTTGTTTGGGTTCACTAAGGATCAGGCTGTGGACCTCTGAAGGCTTTCAATGTTAGATCCGTGAGAATCAAACGGTTAATGCGTTACAAGAAGCTCGTGGAAATTGACATGCCACACCCAGATAAATTGGGACGGACAACAAATCTTATGCTACTTCTGTGTTAAATCAGAAACTGTATAAGGCCTCATCGGCCGCCTAAAAAACATAGAGCTAAAAAAATGGAAAAGATACAAAGCTAAATTTAAAAACTCCCGTTTGAGGTATAGTGGCGTTATAGTGATCTATATTTTGGCCCAATTCCATTGTCCGAAGCTATTAGCTTCAAGGTCAAACGAGGATATTAAGTTCAAATCTGGGCTAGGCTGGAAGCCTATTGAGATATTCCGAGATTCAGGGGAAACGAAGTAAAAAATCCACAAAGAGCAGCCGAACTAAGGACAAGGGGAGAAGGTCCCATCCAGTGCGGTCTGAACTTTCGGATTCATAGTCAATCAATATGATTGCTATATACCATCTCAAAATTAGATATTTCTCATAGAACCACAATAGCTCATGCTGCAGCCGCTGTTGAGCTGGAATGGAGGTTTGCCTTAATTTGACCTAGAACTGTCAGATTGACCTCATCAATAATAGCAATCTAAACAATGCCGACATACCATGATATACGTCATACTGGGAGCAACCATTTGGCCGAAATCACTGTGATCGACGAACTTCAAAATGATACCATGACCTTGATCCGTGACCTTCACCTTGAAATCTGTGTCAAATCTGTTATCTGTGAAGGTAGCTCAGTTGGAAGAGCGTTGGGCTCCGGACCCGCTGCTCAAAAGCATGCAGTAGCAGTGCATGTCGAGGCTTGGGATCGGTTCCCCTGAGACGCTCCGGTGCTCAATAGTTTACATCACGTAGGTCGGCTGGCAACTGACTTGTGAGAGTGACCTGAGCGGGGTGGCCGTCCCTGTGCTTTGTGCGACGTTAAACTTTGGCTTCTAAATTAACCCTTCGTTGTGGGAGTTGCTCGTTCGGATGGTGGGGTCGGGGGTTTCCATGACAAGTTCCTTGATGACTTTAGTGATACTCCGACTCAAAAAAACTGAGCTGGAAATTACTTGGAAATTACACGCTCATTGACAGGGGTGAGTAATCCCCTCCCTCGGGTTTTTCAACTAGAATAAAACGGTGGCACGTAGCACCGCCGTACTGATCGTTCTTACAACTTTTCCAAAAATCTAAGCTTAGGTCATCTCAGGGCAGGTCACCAGTGCAGGTCAATTGACCTTACTTTAAAAAATTAAGGTGGCATAAGCCTGAGCAGGGTGAACCTATCAGATTGAAACTCATATCACATAATGGGCCCACCTGGTTTCTCCGAAATGTATTCCGGTACATTTTATATCGATGACTTAAGGTCAAGTACGCGCCAGGACCTCTCAATTGGAAATACTGGGAACTGAATAAATCAGTAGTGGAGGGTGATATAGCGTTTATTGTAACAACATTATAGATTTGCCTTATCTTTGGAGTTCTAATTAAATGCATTTTGACATAACCTGATCTTGATATGACCGAAGGTCAGATGAAATCCTGTATTGGACCTGATTTGATCTAGCAAGGTCATATTATATATCATTTGATTCGACTTGCTCTGAGGATTCCAATGATTTAGATTGTTTTCTCTATCTTGACTAGTTCAGATATAATGACGGTAAACCTTCATTTACCTGTTATACCTATGGTGGCATGCCTTGACCTCTAGTGACCTTAAATGTGATCTGACAAAAAATATTCAACTGTTTTCTATAGTCATTTCCATGGGCTATCCAACACCGTTTACTGTTTTTCGCTATCTACCCGCTCCCCCGTCAAAGCGAAGGTGGCTGAGACCCCCGCTTATGCACGTGTTAATGTAAGGTAAACTTATCCCGATTATATTGCATTATGACTTTACCCTGTGGTCTATGATACAGCAAGACTAGTCCTCGTAGCTCGCCAACATGTTCTCTAAAAGCCTTCCCTGAAGCCGCTCACGGGTCGGCCAGAATTGAGCTTCAAATGATATTTTATGCAGGATCGATCACTAAGAAAAGTCTAGGGGCGCAAAAGCCTCATTGTGTGTGTTTCATTTTTACCACACCACGATAAAATCATGAGGGGAGGGGGCGGGGGGGTCAATTAACGTTCCCCTTACATTTACATGGCTAAAGCTTATAATGGCATCCACCTTTGAAGTCTGTTAGCACCCGCGCTGAGAGAGGGTCTGGCACTAACGAGCACTAGAGGGGGGGCCGGTATGCCCCTTAGATCTCGGAAACTAAGAAACTTAGAAAAGCGCCGGCTAGAAGGTGGGTGGAAGATATGATAATATACATCTTAACTAATTTTCATTGACCAAGGTCAGTATCTTCAAGGTCAAACGGGGTCATAAATGTCAAATATTGGTCGTGCAGGGGACCTATCGGGAAATGCCGTAACTAAGAGGGAAAAAGTCGGCAATATGCTAAAGGCGGACCAAGGTTATAAGGCAAGATCATAAATAATATTTGCTTAAATTTTGGGGCCAAGGTCATTCAAGGTCATTGACCTATGACGTCACAATTTTGTATACTACCTATGATGTACACTATAACTAGCATTATAGTAACTGTTGGGCGGAAATTGATGATTGACCTTTATCAATGAACTTTAACCTTGACCTTGACATTGAGTTACTTTAACTATGACATCATAACATAATTTACGTCAGACAGGGTAACGTCATTTGACCGGAAGCAATGGGTTCAATGACCTTGAAGGTGGCGACTCAGGGGTCAGATGTCCAATTGTTTAGGTGACCTTGATTCTCGAAAGTTTCCTAAGAACACTTTACCTAAGGTTCTCTTCTTGTACCCAATCTTCAGATTTTCAAACGTTTCTCCGTTCATCGCCATAGAGAAGTCATGGTGCTGACTTAGCACTAGGTCAACGACATAAAAATATGTTACCATAAGCTGCGTTATTTGATGATCTTATTACTTGATAAAAATTTCAAGTCAATCTGTGAAACCATGTCTGGTTGAAAAATTGGTTGCAAAATTGTTACCTAGCACCTTGACCAAGCATTACCTTAACGTCAGCAAAACTGAGGAAGAGCAAGGAACAAGCTTCACTACGCACGGTAGCATTGAGCTACATCGCTTTAATTTCACTCAGAAAAGCAGGTGATAACCCCGCCCCTTTGCATGTGATGTATAAATGAAACTGGCGGCTGTAGCCGTTTCAAGGTCCATGTCCATAACTAGTAAAAGCATTCCACTCTTCTTGCGCCAAAGATTGCCTTAGTGTAGGGGGGGCGGGCCCTTTAGAAAATTTGGGGGGGGGGGGCCCCCCCCCCCGGGGGTCACCTAACCCACCTTTGGGGGGGGGGGGGGCTCCGGGGCGAAAAAGGGGGGGGGGCGGCGGGGCGCCCCCCCCCTTCTCCTGCTAGCTTTCCCCCCCCCCCCCCAAAAAAAAAAATTTTTTATAAAAAATAAAAACCCCCAACAAATATTTTAATCTTATAACCCCCCCAGGGCTTAATGGGGGGGAAGGAAGGGGGGGGGGGGAGGCGCGAAAAAAAAAAAAAAAAAAAAAAAAAAATTACCTTAGCATTTTCAGAAGTTACAACAAAACGTCGCCCTGGTAAGGGGGCACGATCACCCTCATACACTCGCCCGAACAAAATAAAATACAAATGGCATTCAATACATAGAGAGAAATGATCATAAAGCTTTTTCTGTCGCTTTTAGTTAAGGCCTATGTCAAGTTGCAAAATGTATGTAATTTACGAAATATTATCAAATATTATCAGGTTACAACGTATCATTTACAAAATATTATTAAACAGGGGCATGATTGCATCTTCAAGATTGATGGGAATCTTTTAAGCAGCAGAGCTTATTCTCAACTAGAAATTAAACTGCATGCGAACTTCAAAGGCTCAGACTAGCCAGGCATATCGTCAAAATATTTTTATTGGGGCCATTCTTAACCAACATCCTCATATACATATAGATTTAACAGAAAAATCGAGAGAACATTGTACCTTTCTAACACACTTTGGTTCCAGTGCCGGCAAGTTAGATTGAACTCAGTAACATCCATCTTGGCTCGGCACTGGCTCCCAAGAAAAATACGACATTGAAGGGAGCACAGATTGTCTGATATATTGAGAGGATGTCTGAATGACCAGTTGTGGGTCTAAGAGGCATCTAGGTTCTTAGATTGCCTAATAAGCGATCGTGAAATCAGCAACCGATAAGTTTCTTCACTGGTTTATTTGTAACACTGTCCTTACGGCTTAATTTCAAAGTCTGTGTCTGGTTTAAATTGTATAATACATCGGAACAGACATTCACTCTCGAACTCCACAATATGTCCTTGCAGTTTACATGTTGTAGCTCACATTTATTGTCATCATTTTTATGTTCAGGTCTGTTTTTTTAATGAAACAGGCAATCTTAAGGAAGTATCTAGCTGAGTAAGGTTGATAGAATCCTCATCCAACGTCCCTTCATCATCCTATCCTTAGTGTTCCCAGAGCCTACTCAGGGGAGGGACTTAAATGCGGATAGAACGTGCGGAGAAACCCATGCTCCGTAACCATAGCAGCTAGAGACTTGCGGTTTTCACCAAAAATTATCAAAAATTTGATTAGTGGTATTTTTGAGTTTCAAAGCAATCCACGTATTAACAACAACGTTATAACGTAGCACGTTACGTCACTATTTGGCCTTCGGAGAAACCCATGCTCCGTAACCACAACAGCTAGGGACTCGCTGTTTTCACCAATCGAATTGCCGTGGTCCGAAACGGGGTATTCTTGAGTTTCATTACGATCCCTTCATAAATTCCAACGTTATAACGCAAAACGTTACTTTTAAATTTGGCCTGCGGAGAAACCCATGCTCCGTAACCACAGCAGCTAGCGACTCGCTGTTTTCACCAATAGAATTGGCGTGGTCTGAAACGGGGTATTCTAAAATTTCATTACGATCCATCCATATACCAACGTTATAACGTAAAACGTTAATTTTTGGCCTGCGGAGAAACCCATGCTCCGTAACCACGGAAGCTAGCGACTGGCTGTTTTCACCAATCGAATCGGCGTGGTCTGAAACGGGGTATTCTTGAGTTTCATTACGATCCCTCCATAAATACCAACGTTATAACGTAAAACGTTACTTTTTGGCCTGCGGAGAAATCCATGCGCCGTAACCACAGCAGCTAGTGACTCGCTGTTTTCACCAATCGAATTGGCGTGGTCTGAAACGGGGTATTCCTGAATTTTATTTGGATCTATCCAAAAACACTAACGTTATAACGTAAAACATTACTTTTGGCCTGCGGAGAAACCCATGCTCCGTACCCACAGCAGCACAGCAGCTACTGATCCCAAGTTCGGGGGCCCTCCTGAGACCAAGACTGAAAGGCCGTGGAACCAAGATTGAAAGGTCCGTGGGACCAAGCTTGGGCCTCCTGAGACCAAGCTCGGGGCCCCATGAGACCAACTCGGGACCCCTTAAGAGCAAGCTCAGGGGCCCAAGAGATCAATGTTCTATAATCCGGAGCCCTCGATACCGATGATAAAGGGGCCCCTGAGACCAAGTTCGTGGAGCCCCTGAGACCAAGCTCAGGCCACTGAGGCCAGGCTCGGGGGTCCCCTGAGACTAAGTTCGGGGCCCCTGACACCAAGCTCGGGGGCCCCTGAGACTAATATCGAAAGGCCTTTGAGACCAAGCACGGGGCCCCTGAAACCAAGCTCGGGGTGCCCTGAGACCAAGCTCGGGGAGACACCTGAGACCAGCTCGGGGGGCCCCTGAGACCAAGATCAGGGGCCCTGAGATCAATGTTCGATAATCCGGAGGATCGAATATGGAAGAATCGAAACGAAACTCAAGAATACCCCGTTTGAGACCAAGCCGATTCGATTGGTGAAAACGAGTCGCTAGCTGCTGTGGTTACGGAGTATAGGTTTCTCCGCAGGCCAAAAACTAACGTTTTACGTTTTAACGTTGGTATTACTGAAGGGATCGTAATGAAACTCAAGAATACCCCGTTTCAGACCACGCAAATTCGATTGGTGAAAACAGCCAGTCACTAACTGCTGTGGTCACGGAGCATGGGTTTCTCCGCAGGCCAAAAAGTAGCGTTTTACGGTATAACGTTGGTATTTACGGAGGGATCGTAATGCAACTCAAGAATACCCCGTTTCAGACCACGCCGATTCGATTGGTGAAACAGCCAGTCGCTAGCTTCCGTGGTTACGGAGCATGGGTTTCTCCGCAGGCCAAATATTGACGTAACGTGCTACGACGTAACGTTATTATACTATGCTATGCTTATACTATGCTATTGACGTAACGTTATAACGTTGTTGTTAATACGTGGATTGCTTTGAAACTAAAAATACCACTAATTAGATTTTTTGATAATTTTTGGTGAAAACCGCAAGTCTCTAGCTGCTATGGTTACGGAGCATGGGTTTCTCCGCACGTTCTATCCCCATTTAACCTTCGCCCGGGTGGGGGTCTTTTAGAGCCCCTCAGGTTTTTCCGAAGTGATAAAAACGGCGCGCAGCGCCGCCAAACTTAGTCTAACTGTTCCTTCATCATTTTTACATCTTTCCTGAAAATTTTAGCACAAGGCCATATCAGGTCACGTCACCAGGCCATAAAGTGACCTCAGCTCAAAAAATGCTCAGGACCGCATAACTAAAAGAAGGGTTAATCGATCAAGTTGAAACGCATACCACATATCCGGCCCACCAGGAGCTACAACATTTGTTCCGGGATTTTTGACATTGGTGACCTAAGGTCATGTGCAGAGCATGACCTCCCCATTGTAAATACATGGGGAAAATCACGAAATGAGCTTTTCTCAGTAAGTATGGATGAAATCAACTTCAATAATCGGTTACGAGTTGCTCTTAGCCCATTTCTGAAGTTGATGCCAAACATTTTGACTTGTGGCCTTTAAAAGGTCATCTTAGGTCAAATAAACATTTTTTAGTGTTTTACTCCATAAATTTTGAATAAACTAAGAAATAACTTTATTTTGTCACCAAAGTGTTTGTATAGTCACTGCAAGTCAAATGATATACATCATGACTATACCAGGTCAAGTTGGGTCAGACCGTTGACCTGGGTCAGGTCAAATTCTTAAATTTGACCTGGAATAGCAATGTTATATATCATTTGATTCGTATTGACGAGAGGATTGTAATGGTGCATCAACTATGGCTGGAAGTTATTAGCGAAAAGGAAACGCCCTTATGCATGGGTGGCTATGGACATTCCCAAGAATATGACCAATATTCAGTGACCTGTAGCTACCTCGGCTTTGACCTGACACGAAAATGAATGCCACTATAATGAAAGAGCAGCTCAAGAGCTTTCGAATGGTGTTCGAAAAATGTTTCTAGCTATCATAGTTTCTAAGATATATGAGGTTTTCTTAGTACACCTCATATTAACGATTTTGACCTATTTTGACCCCTGGTGACCTTGATATTGACCTAACAAGAAAAATGACCCAAGTATTTTCGATATCATTTTTGCAGAGCTTTGATTGCCGTTTTGTGCTTTTTTCTAGCTCTCTTAGTTTTTGAAATCTTGGGGGTCTTTTTTAGCCCCCATCAGGGCGAAGGTGGCTCGTACCCGCCACCGGGGCAAGGGTTAAGTCCCTCCCCTACTCAGTTGGTCCCGCCAAAGTCCAGGCCAGAACTAGTATCAGGTATAGCACTGGGACGTCAACAATCAAAGTAAGATCTCTATTAGGCAGTCCAGCTCAGTGAAGAAGTCAATTCTACCGGCTCAGACGGGACATAGAAAATGGCTTCCCGGCGGAAAAGTTCAGCTTATGTTAATTCAAGTTATTCTCATTTTTGTTTAGTGAACTGACCCCTTTAATTTTAGGCGTGAACCAGCTTGTTAACGTGCAAGTTTCATTACCCACGAATAAATCGTGAATATGAATACGTGGCGGACCTATCAACTCACCATGCAGTCCTTACTTTCCGCAAAATGTCCATTCATTTATGTTTCTAGCTCGAATAGTCTATTCCTAGAACATCACATCCACGAACAGCCGCGCATTATACTGGATGATCCCCATACTTCCGACAAAGGGAATTGGCACCAGAAAAGAATGGAAACCGAAAAAATGGTCCAATGTCTGCAGATCGGACGAGCTTACCCTGCACCACATTTTGTAGGTGTTTTCCCAAGATCACCCAAGCAGCATGCTGCATCGGCAGAGCAACCAGCAAAGCAGCCCTAGCGAACACAGTCTCTGCACTGGCGAGTAAGGGGTGGGCTGAAAAAACGTCCCAAGTGCGCCAATACATCAACGAGGGCAGCACCGAGATGTACAGAAACTGCATGGAAATTTATATAGAAACATTTCGCTTTGAGAAATAAATTCGACCAGCCTAGAAAATTTTTCTCAAAACTCACTCCTTCCGAAAGTTGGAGTGGGAGGGGGTGGGGGACAATACCACGTCCTTCAAGTTGAGGGGCAGCTTCTCCCCGCCACCCCACTCTTGGGATAAAACAAAATAGGTAGGGCTGATGTTGCAAACGTATTTTATGTTTTTTTTGTCAGAAATACATTTTCCCAATATTGAAATGTGTCTCCACATGCTGTGACTATTACACTACCAGCAGACGATGCATAACTTGTTTCGTGAGGAACTGTTGCTATCATTTTCCAGCATCAAGTTCAGAATTAGATAAAAGCTACACGTGTTGATACCAGCCGGCTGTGGCGAGGGCTCCCCGCCACATTCCATGCCTGCTGTCTGGAAAATCCGGCACCGTGACGCCACCCGGGTCCCAGGACTGTTTATTCGGTCCAGCTGTATACTATCCATATACACAGGAATTTCCAGACGCGAACTGTCCTAACAAGCGCATTGACGGGGTCTGAACCACCTTCGCCTTGACGGGGGTACCCGCTCCCCACCCCCAACGATCTTGAAAATCACACTAGTTACCAAAAAGTGGTAAATGGTGTTAGGTAGCCTGTGATCTAAGCTCTAAAGAAAGCATTTTATGAAGCTTTCGTTAGGTCAAATTTAACATCACCAGAGGCCAAAACATGTCAGCATAAGGATATACTGAGATGTAATGGAAATGAGTGGTTGGTCACTTGAAGGAGATACATTGCAGGGATTCGGAGACGATCCACACCTGCTCTGAATTTCTACTGCTTGATCGGGGAACTGCAGCAGACCCACCTGGTCTCCCCAGCTGTTGATCTGTGGGCTGTTGATGTCGTCAATAAATACGGACATCTTCTTCCCGGCTGGAGGTCCATACGTTGAGCCCATCCGCTTGTCCAGAAAACTCTCCATCGTCCTCTAGGGGTCAGAAGTAAGCCGCTGATTCTAAGTCACAGGTCAATGACGGCAAATCTAAAGAGGCAGGATCGGCTAAAATCCAATAAATCATGTAAATGATCAAAATTTTAGTGAATGACTATTTCAATAAGCATGTGGTTCTATTTCAGTTACTTTACAATTCTCTTTGTTAAAAGACGACCCTAACTTCTGAAGCAAACTCGAACGCATCTCTCTATCCGTAAGACTGGGGTGCAGGTCACCCAGCGCATACAGTCTCCCTGGCACGGTGGGTCAGTTCCGTCCACGCTTTTTCTCACCTGGAAGCTGGCAGGCGTGCTTGCCGAGGAGAAGTTGATGCGTCTGTTGACGAACTCGTCTGGGTTGGCGCGCTTCATGCATGCGTCCACCATCACGGTTTTGGCGGAGCCCGGTTCCCCCAGCAGCAGGCACGGCTGTGGGGATGTGACTCGGCTCAGCGTTATCCGCTCTAGCTCCACGTGCGTCACTCATGGTGCCCTAACTCAACTGGCACGATTCGACTCTTCGGGCCCCTGCTCCCTTACACTAAAGCAGAATAACACAAAACAAATTAAGCGTATTTGTTCAACTTTGAAACTTCCACCTGTTCAAGTCGACTAGTGTCACGATTCTAACACCATTTCATGACATATTACCGGCCTCGCCTAAAAACCAGACATCGACATCGGGACATTAGGGTCAGCCGATTCTCACAAAGTACCTTGACTTCATCATGCACCATGCCTCCCATTCCCCGCCAGCGTCCTAGCCGGACCCAGTACGGCAGGGCCCTCACCCTGCTCTGGCTGGAGGCGAGTCCCATCAGGTACTCCCGTGCGCACGTTGTCCACGTTGGGGACCACGATGGAGGGGAAGTCGGGCGTGGCGTTGTCCGGGTAGTGGTAAGCGGTGACTCGGCTCCTCCACGGCTGCCACAGGCCTGCCAACCACAGCGCGCACCACTCTGGTCTCTTGACTGTGTGTGTAAGGGTAAAACGCACCAGAAAATGCCAGTCAGAATGCGAACTGCTTATATCAGGTTAACCAGAGAGAAAATTTTGAATTGTGTGTGCTATACGGGGGACCAAAGTTTCTATGGGTCTCCAAAACATCATCTTTGAGGCCACAAACTAGCACCATATCTCATTGAGTTTCTTGATTTGATAACGCTCATTAGAATTCATTTTATTATGGGGGAGCAAGGAAGTAAAAGCAAAAATCCGACAAAGAAACAAGTACAAAACCGTGATGGGCTAACAAAGAATCCATGTTTTCTTTAGGTGAATTTCCGTCAATATCCCTGGCCTATGGGACAGAGGCCAGTGACGTCACGTACCCCCCCACAGACCGGGCAGTGCCTACCAGAACACGTAACGCATGCCCGTCGATCCATTGTTCGGCCCTCTCGCCCTTTGAATCGTTCAGAAATGTCTGTGTCTAGCAGAAACATTTTGACGTACCCACCAACACAAAAGCTTTCGGCTTGTTTGATTGAATGTCTACATAATCTGTGGTTAAGAGGTGCATACACGGAATACAAACGGAGCTATCAGTCGCATAATGCATACCGAAAACCCCGGTGGTTTCATAGAACTATAGAACTCTCCTTTTACGGAGCAACAACACTCCATGAGAGTACTTTTTTAACGCAATACTCTTGCGCCTCCCCTCCCATGAGCCTAACGGCCGCCGGCAGCGGCCGTTACCGCGCGAAACATTGCGTGCGCCTTAGGCCTCACTGACCCTATTAGTGCTGGGGAGGCATGTCGGCACCCCTAATTTGACTTCCCAGAAACCATTGCAACCGGGAAAAAATGGCGACGCCATGGTCTTGGCAGTTGGTTCGTCAGTAAGCCCCCAAAATCAAATGTTGGTCACCCTGATGGGTTTCCCGTGCTGTATTGCGTTTCTTGACTAGCAATTGGTTCTGCATTAAATTTCGTTTGAACAAAAATTTTAGTTGGCCCAGGAATAGTTGATTGATCATTGGGGCTTAAGGGCGCACCAACCTTAGTGGTCCCAGGAATAGTTAAAGGGACATTTGAGGAGGTGTGATATGTTGGTAAGCTGCTAGGATGCGCTAGCCCAGCTATAAAATAGACCAATAAGTGTCGCCAGAAAGCTTTGTAACCGGGATGACATGTAAAGGTCAACCCAGATTGAAGATCAATGTATACCAGCACTTTCAAGGTCATTGACGCCAGTACTTCCGGTCGGATCACCTCACTCAGTACGTATATATATATATATATATATATATATATATATATATATATATATATATACGGCCCACTTGAGGTATAGAAGACCAAGAGAGAAGAAAACGCCCGTTTGAGAGTATAGTGAGGACTATTGTAATCCACAAATGAGCCAGTTCTAGTTGGCCTAGGTCAGTATCTTCAAGGTCAAACGAGGTCAGAAAAGTCAAATTTGGGTCACGATGGTAGCCTGTTAGGAAATGCCGTTTTTAGGCGGAACAATGTCTCGAGTACACTCCAAATGGATTAAGAGCATGTAGGCAACGTCCCTTACAGTGTTTTCTGAAATTTGGGGATCAAGGTAATTCTAGCTCAATGACCTATTTTCTCCCAGTATGAGATATTCCTGATAAGAACACTGTAACTAACACCCTAGCAGCTGTTGAGCTGGACCGACCTTAAAGGGAATGTGGCACCTTCATAACGTGATTTTAACTGAGATAGCCAAGTTGTAAAGCAAATCGGAAAACCCGGTACTCCATCTATCATTTGCTTGGAGCTCGATATTTCGGTAGAAAAAACTAAAACCTACCTGACACCAGCCCCCTCATCAGCCCCTCACCGGGCGGCCATTGTTATGAGCTGCTGGTGTGACGACATATGCTGACGTCACGATGAGCATCAGCCAATCGAAGCCCTTGAAGCGTTTCAAGTATGGTAGTGGTTTCCAGATCGTGACATCATCCACAGACTGATATTTATTTCTTTTTCTAGAGGACTATTTTAGAAATCAAAATATTGAGCTTATTGTACATTTTTCAGAGAAATCAAGAGTGGTTTCATTATTTTCGGCTAAAAGTACGCCTAATTGCACTAAATTCCAGGATTCGACCAAGGTGCCACATTCCTTTTAAGCCTTGAATTTTGACCCTGACCTGTGACATTGACCTGAACAACGAGTAGCCTTAACGATAGCGTCATAACAGAACATAATGTTATATATATATATATATATATATATATATATATATATATATATATATATGTATATACTGATTCTGACCAATACAGGAGTGTCATAATAGGATTACCGTAAACACACTGGGAGTAGGTTAAATTTGTCAGTCAGTTTTGGCATACAATACGATAAATGCGTGTTAGAAGCCAACGTTTTCAATAGCCGATAGTCGTACAGACCCACACGGAAAGAATGACGTACAATAATTTGATGATTTCCTTACGACTTTTGTCAACTTTAAGTGCCAGAGATTAATCTACAATTATATAATGTTCCAAAACCCATGGATCGGATATTGGTTTAATCATCAATGATTTTTCGAGGCCTTGCTGCCACCACAGCTACCTTCTTCGTCGATGAAGTAGTCAAACATAGTTTCGCGTCTCTGCGGCCTGGGCAGCTGCCAGGTAGGATACTCAATCCTAATCTGGTGCTCAATCTTGGCCCGGTCCTCATTTTCAAGGAACGCCCCCATCGACCACATCAAACAGAAGGTGTAAACCCTGCCGACACAGGTGTATATATCAGATCACACCGCATGGATACATTCTGTCCACACAAAGGCAATTGTCCCATTAAATCCAATGCGTAAACGCTACCGACACAGGGGTAACTGTCCCCATCAGAGTGGGTGCGTAAAAACTGCCCACCCCGGTGTAATTGTCCAATCGGATTGAATGCGTAAACCCTGCCCGCACCTGGGTAACTGTCCCATCAGAGCGAATGCGTAAACAGTGCCCGCACCGGGGTAGCTGTCCCATCGGAGTGAATGCGTAAACCCTGCCCGCACCAGGGCAACTGTCCCATCAGAGTGAATGCGTAAATACTGCCCGCACCGGGGTAACTGTCCCATTAGAGCCAATGCGTTAACCCTGCCGACACAGGGACAATCAAAAGGGTAAGCCCTCCTAACACAGATGTATCCACCAGATCTGACGCAGTACAACAGGCGTAACTGCCACAGTCAACATTTTGTAAACACAATGCCGACACAGACGCACTCGCCACTCTCTACAGAAGGTGGTCTCTATCACAAACTTGGGCCTTAAGCACTCTCTGCAGCCTCGGCCTCAGTCACTACATTAACATCGGACATCATACACCGACATCAGCCGCAGCCTCTGTCTCTCTCCGCAGTCAGTCTCTCCACGATATCAGTCTCCCCGCAAGCTCAGTCTCCCCCTACATCAGCTACAGGCTCAGTCTTTCCCCGACGTCAGTCCTCCAACAGACTCAGTATCTCCCCGGCGTCAGTTTCCCCGCAGCCTCAGTCTCTCCCCGGCGTCAGCTACAGCCTCAGTCTCTCTCCGACATCAGCTGCAGGCTCAGTCTCTCCCCGGCGTCAGTCTCCCCGCAGGCTCAGCCTCTCCCCGGAGTCAGTTTCACCGCTGCCTCAGTCTCTCCCCGGCGTCAGTCTCACCACAAGCTCAGTCTCTCCAGGGAGTCAGTTTCCCCATAGGCTCAGTCTCTCCAGGGTGTCAGTCTCACCGCAGCCTCAGTCTCTCCCGTTGTCAGTCTCCCCGCAGCCTCAGTCTCTCCCCGGCGTCAGCTACAGCCTCAGTCTCTCTCCGACATCAGCTGCAGGCTCAGTCTCTCCCCGGCGTCAGTCTCCCCGCAGGCTCAGCCTCTCCCCGGAGTCAGTTTCACCGCTGCCTCAGTCTCTCCCCGGCGTCAGTCTCACCACAAGCTCAGTCTCTCCCCGGTGTCACTTCAGTTTCCCCGCAGGCTCAGTCTCTCTCCGACATCAGCTGCAGCCTCAGTCTCTCGCCGGCGTCAGCTGCAGCCTCAGTCTCTCCCCGGCGTCAGTCTCCCCGCAGCCTCAGTCTCTCCCCGACATCAGTCTTCCCGCAGCGTCCGTCTGCCCGCAAGCTCAGTCTCACCCTACATCAGCTACAGACTCAGTCTTTCCCCGACGTCAGTCTCCCTGCAGGCTCAGTCTCTCCCCGGCGTCAGTTTCCCCGCAGGTTCAGTCTCTCCACGACATCAGCTGCAGCCTCAGTCTCTCCCCGGCGTCAGTCTCCCCGCAGGATCAGTCTCTCCCCGGCGTCAGTCTCACCGCTGCAGGTAGTTTCGGAGCCCGGTGTCTGCCATGGCGGCGCCGGAGGCTGCCGGCTCTGCAGACGCCTGGTCCATCTCAGCTGCTCCGGCCTCCCTCGCCTGCGGACGATAGTCGCACTGCCAACGGTTTGCCAACTTTTTTCATTTTTCTTGGGGCTGCCCGTATACCATCGATCAGGCCACTTTTGGGCCTGTTTGGACAATGTTAAGCGTACACGGCGTAGAATGACTTGTCTAAATTTCTGTGAAGATCGAACATATTGATGGGCATGATTTTAACAAGCGGTTTAATTCATTGTTTACTGTGCATTGGTACATTCTGAGCGCTAGACCCTAGGATCATATATAATGGCATTAACGGCGTAAGTGTCAAGAATCAAATTCAAGCCCAAGTGTGTGATGCTGGTTTTCCACTGTTCAGTACCTCCTCGCCGGTCGCCCCGGGGCCATCACCAGCTGTGTCAGTGTTCGCCTCAGCCTCCTCGTGCCTCTGCTCTGGGGCTGCATCGGCGTCCCCCTCGGCACCGGCAGCGCCCCACAGATGGCTCTGGCCGCGGCTCAGGTCCTCCATGCGCTCCCGCAGCATCGCGTTCAACAGCGTCAGGATCTGGAGGGAGGCAAAGCCGTTCGCCTATGTACTGAGGCAAAAGGTTGTTGGGGCTGGATGCAATGAGGTGGTAACCCTGATCAAGAAAGAAAGGGATTTTTCTTCAATTTGATAGATAGAATACCAGAGCATGAGCCGGGACATCAATAAAATTGAAAGATAAATGGTGTTATCCTAGCGAACTACTACAGACGATACCCTTTTCCCTCCAGTAAAAAACATTAAAATCTGTGAGCCCCTTCTCCGTTCAATAAAATTATGTCTAGCTCCAGCCCCTAGAGGTCCAGATTTTGCCCCGTAGCAGTCCCCTTCCACGATCCCCAACCATGGGTCAAAAGCTAACTAAAAACAAAAAAACCAAGCCGTGTATGATTTATCATCTATGTTTGTCGGAAAAAGCTGGAGCTTCACTTTATCACCTGTGTGATGATGTTTATCTCCAGCACTGGCATTTTGAACTTCAGATTCTGGGTGCTCCAGATGTAGAGGGAAGAAAAGCTGGTGTTAAATAGCTCTTTTAGCTCTTGAATCCACAAAGCGCGGGGGTCGGGCTTGGTCTGAATCCACGACGTAAAAATCGGCTTCCAGTTCAGACCAGAAGAACTCATGTAAACCTGCGAGAAGAGAGATACCAAGTTGCACTTTACTGAGAAAGCAAGCGCTTAACCAAATGCACATTCCGCAGCAAGCAAACTAACCAGTTCTAGACAATGTGACATTAAACAAATATTCAAGTTGATGCAAGTTCAGTTTTTGGAGTCGGAGCCGCAGTCGGAGTGGAGTCGGAGTCGGAGTCGGAGCCGTCATCCCAGGACTTGTCACGGAGACACCGACCCCACCATCTGAACGAGCAGCTCCCTCAACGAATTTAGAAGCCAATAACGTCCTATAAAGTACAGGGACGGCTGCCCCGCTCTGGTCAACCTCTCATCAGTCAGTTTGCCAGCGGACCTACGTCGGATAAATAATGAGCGCCGGAGCGTCTCCGGGGAATCAATCCCAAGCCTGCACACGCACTGCTATTGCATGTTCCTGAGCCGCGGGCCGGAGCCTAACACTCTACCATCAGGGCTACCGGGGCGACATGATGTTTTACAACGCGTGGAGCGTCAATTGCGCCCATACATGTACTTCATCTTGCATGAACAAAAAGATACATGCAGGTAAGAATAGCAGAACACTGCACAAGTAAAAAACAAAGTAAACATGAGAACGTATATGCACTGAAAAATTCGTGAAGCCGGCCGATACAATCGTGCAATCGACAAGACGGGGAAATTGAATATGATACAAAACTTTCCGCAGATATTTTAGAAGACGCGTATCGGAGGGGCGGAATCTAAAATCAAGTAAAATGACAGGGCACAACGCTAACGCCCCGGCCGTTTCGCCACCTCTGAATTTCTAAATCCAGAATCGTTCGGATTTAGAAACAAACAGGAAGTGAGAGGTGCTGGCTGGGTGGCAGGGATGGTGGCCGCGGCTTACCATGCCGTTGCGAGACACGGTGGCCGGGGAGGCGTTGTCGATGTCCTGAGGCTCGAAGATGATCTTGCAGGTGGGCGCCATCGGCAGCCGGTCTCCGTTGGCAAGGGTTAGAGTTTTGTTGTCGTCCAGCACGGAGTTCAAGTTCTCGATCCAGATCGGATCCACCGGACCGTCCAACACGATCCACGTGTACTCGCCTGTTTGGGACGACAGGAGCTCAGTGGGTGATGTCGAGCTTCACCAGCACCCAGAGTCCCACTGGAACACGCCTGTTTGTGAGGATCCTGGCGCCTTCTCAAGAGATGGGAAACCGCAGGCTCAGTGCAAAATCTGGGCTTGAGCTTACAGACCTTGGCCAGATTTGTTTTATGCTGATACGAAGAAGGCTTGGAATATGGACGCAGCTTCTGATCCAAACCGCGGGAACTGCTAATAAGGTTTGAATTTGTTTTCATTGTTACTTTTTCTGACCAGCTCAAATTAAAAGCATCGATCTGACATTCGACGCTAAGGAGTGCACTCTATACAATGAAATTTTATAGGCATGAGCTTTGAGCACCTACCATCACTCTGATCTCTTGAATCAGTCCTAGGTATATATTATTTCCTAAATGCGTGTGAAAAGCATAGAGGGTGACAGGTGAAGTAGCGTGCCATTTGCTCATAGGACTTATATTACAATTCAACCCGTAAAAAGTTCGAGGCTGAATGACAATAAACTGGTACAAACAACTCTTTCAATTATACAAGTTCATGAAAATTGCCAAAATCTATAAAGTTGCCTAAAAATGTGACAATGCCAGATACCTGTCCCTCAACTTTCCCGTTACCTAGACCAGCAAGTCATGGCCGATAAAGCGAGCGAGAGCTGACCTTTTTTGGTCTTCATGGTTTTGCGCCAGAGGGAGCTGAAGATGCCGTCTGTCCAGTCGTTGGTGGCCACGTCCAGCCTTCCGAACATCTGAGGAGACGTGATCGCCTTCGGGTTCATGCGCATCTCCCTGCGCAGTTGCGGGTTGTCAGTTTACGGCGCATTGGAACAGGTGTCGCTCGTAAATGCTTTTACTCCCAAGTGGGCTTCACTCCATTGAACCGCACAAAAGATGGGTTATTCTCACTGCTGAAAGAGAAAGCATGCAAGGATGCAATCAAGTCATTTGGAGCCGTGATACACATTGGCGTTAATAACCAGTCCGTCATGAGCAAGAACGAATACGTGCTAACAGACAGGGAGCGAGCCGAGGGCTGAACTGTGTGAAGCGGAGTAATATATCGCAGGTGTCACGAACCCGGAGTACATCGCAGTAGTATTTACTAGATCAGAAATCCACTCGCATATGAAAAAGATGTATTTCATAAAATATCAAAACTACCAAAATGAATGGAATATTTTATCAGGATAAATTTAACGACCGACTCGAGAATTAATTTCTTATCTAATTGAGGACAGATCGACTCGTCAAAAAAAACAGTCTCATCTTCCAAACAACATGCTTTTACTTCATTAAAACTTTTAATCGACAACATCATGGAATGGAACACTATTTCGCCACATCATATACTCTAACAGATTTTGGCCCACCTCTATATTGACTAATCACAGGCACCATGAAAACTTACCTCCTAGAGATTGGAGGTAGCAGGGTAAAAATAACGCAAGTTCATCCAGCTCTCACCTTTCCTTGTCACCTCATGAGATTGAATAAAAAACAATGACTATTTTCGACTTTTTTATTTTTATGCACATTTTTACACACAGAAAGTCCATTTCAACTCTTCATTTAAGTAACAGAGGACACTTGACAACACTATGATATTTTATTCTGGCTCTTCTGTGCATATTATCACCAGGAGCAAAAGGGCTCACCTGTGCGGGGAGTGGGGCTCACCTGTGCGGGGAGTAGGACTTCACCTTTGCGGGATTAAGGGCTCACATGAGTGGTGATCGGGGGCTCACCTGTGCCGGGAGCGGCTGCTCACTCCTGCCGGGAGGGGGGCTCACCTGTGCAGGAAGCGGGGGCTCACCCCTGCCGGGAGCTGGGGCTCACACCTGCCGGGAGCGGGGGCTCACCTGTGCGGGGAGGGGGGCTCACCTGTGCGGGTACCGTGGGCTCACCTGTTCGGGGATCGGGGGCTCACCTGTGCGGGGGCTCACCCCTGCCGGGAGCGGGGGCTCACCTGTGCGAGGATCGGGGGCTCACCTGTGCGGGGCTCACCCCTGCCGGGAGCGGGGGCTCACCTTGCGAGGATCGGGGCTCACCTGTGCGAGGATCGGGGCTCACCTGTGCGGGCTCACCCCTGCCGGGAGCGGGGGCTCACCCCTGCCGAGAGCTGCTACTCACCGGTGCGGGGATCGGGGGCTCACCTGTGCGGGGAGCCGGTGGCGGTGAAGGCCCGCATCAGCACCTGGATGCAGCTGGTCTTGCCGGAGCCGCTCGGTCCCAGCGTCATGATGCCGTGGCGCACCAGCTGGGTCTCGTACAGCTGCCGGCAGAGGCGTCAGAGGGCGCTGCGGGAGCGGCAGGGAGCGTGACACTGACGGCTAGATCTGCTCCTGGTTATTGGTGTCCCCGGCCGCGATAAGCTGTCAGCTGCAGCTCAACAAAAATTGAGGAGTAAACATCCCTGAATGGCAGAGAGGAGACATCAGCGTACAACAGAGCAATTAAATGTCATCCGTAAAATGAGCAAACATATTGTTGAAGTAAGTCACTAAGATAAAATGGTTGAATAGACCTTATGTAAAATACGGGACCAAGTCAAAAATTTTCCAGCACATGAAGAACGCATAAAAAATATTTCCAACAAGTTTAATTAGTTTAGGAGTGCAGCGCTGATTTAACCTGGACGAACTAGGACCAGATATCAGCAGTCATGAACTTAGCAAAAATTGTCACACCCCTTCGTTCAGAACTTCGAAGGCTTGCCTAACCTACGTTTTCCTGTCGTTAGTAATATCGTTGACTTCGCTGGATTGATATCGTTTTTGTTTGCAATGGTTCGCAGGAAAAGTAGAGGCATACGTCTTAGTACGATTCATGACCAAATCCGACATCTGCTCTTCTCTGGCTGCTACCTAAGGGTGGCCCGACTTTATGACATGACTTTGGCGTAGTCTGTCCGGTGAAAGTGCGTACAAAGGACAAATCAAGTTCAAGCTTACCTCAGAATGGTGTTAATCACACGATAGGATTTTGTGAGCCGACAAATCACAAAAAGAGGAGCCTGAAACGTGTTGAGGCCGACGTTGACTGCTGGCACTATTTCTGGTAGAATACTCAAAGTCGAGAGTATTCTATATAGGAAGTATGTAGAGAGTATGCGGGTCAAACAATATTTAATTCAGATTCAACGTATTTTATATATTTTTCCAGGAGCCAATTCAATACTCCCGATCCATTCCGCAGCACTGTTTGTCACACTACTGCGGAGCCAGAAACAAACTAGCCTGCTTTTACTTTCACTAACCAACACAAGACTTCTAGGGTATTACAAAAAACTGAGCACAACGCGCCCAGCAAATCCTCGTAAATTTGCGCGTCAGCAAAAAAAAAAAACAACGAACAAAAAACTGGGACCTCTTTCAATGTTTTGCCTTTTAACTAGTTTTGGTTAGGTGGGCCTGATAAACCCAGCGATTTTTCTTCATACAGTTGATTTAAATCGGTGTTAATCCGTTACCACGCGCCCCATTTCTGCGGTCCCTCGTCTGACGCACCTCTTTCAACTCGCTTCAAACTCGCGATCGTGTGTTTTGAGCTAGGGTCACCGTGACCTTGAATAGTTCCTTGACCTGAAGTGCCCTGGCCGAAAAATATGAAAGGCGTTAAGTCAATCGCGGATGTTGTACTGTAGGTTTCGATCATCGTGTCTCCGTTTCATCGTGATCCAACACAAAGTCATGAGGGGAGACAAATTTCGACCTCCCCCGTGACTGACGCTGGGCTTTATGCTGACTTTAATGTGAATGTAACATTTTTTGTGTTCGGCTATAAAAACCCGTCTACGTACGTTAGGTCAAGGTTTTCAGCGATCGAACCGTTTTAACTTGTACACTTTGTTGCGTTAGACCTCCGGGAAAACGTCCAAAAGACATTAAGGCTTACTCTGACGCTGTTCCGTCTTTCTGCTACAGATGGGAATAAAATATATGGTAAGATCTGCTTACTGTACCCCGTCACTACACGCGTGCACTCTGTACTGGTGACCGGCAAACATCCCGCGGTATGAGCAGGGAGATCAGTTAACAACTGGAAGTTGTAGATATCGGCCATGTTTTCACGGAGAAAAGAGAAGGCGAGGCCGGACGCATCCAGAATTCGGCTCAAGTAAGCGAAGGGCGTACCAACTCTGTAACGAGCACGAATCAACTAATATCACGCCTTATATCCGGAACTAACGATAGTGATAAGGGCCACATTGAAGTGTGTCTAAATGTACTCTGAATTTGTTACAATTTACAAACTCAGTCCATGTATCTGCCTTTTATCCACGCACATCCATTCACGTGCCGCGCACTGTCCGAAAATGGTGGATGAGGCTTTGACAGGCGGCCGTTGTCCGGACAGACATCGTCCCGATGCTGCGCCGCGCCAGCCGGGCTCACCTGGATCAGTTTCAGCATCCAGGGCGGGTGCGCCACCAGGCCGGCGCGACCCGTCTCGTCGGCTATGGCCGTCTCCAGCTCCGGGTAGCCAGCCTTCTCCAGCGTCAGGTTCGGAAACAGGTCGTTGATGAGCGACAGGAACAGCGGCTCGTCCTCATCTGTAGAAGAAACAGCGATGATGGTGACCATGGTCCCAAACGGATCCCGTCATATGTGGCCATAAATGTGTATTGTATATACGCGTTAGAAAAGTTAAAAGCTAGTTAGGGGGATTTATTGCCAGGTATGGGGGCGCGCGCTTATCGACGCACCAACCGTCAGGGTCATATGGCTTATGATAGATGAACTAATGTGAAACGAGATATATAACACTCACCTAAATTAAGCAGTAATTTAATTGATTTTCAAAAACCGCGCCGGTTACATGTGCATCGCATTTAAAGGGAATGTGGCACCTTGGTCGAATCCTGGAATTTAGTGAAATTAAGCGTACTTTTAGCCAAAAATAATGAAACCACTCATGATTTCTCTGAAAAATGTACAATAAGCTCAATATTTTGTTTTTAAAAATGCTCCTCTAGAAAAAGAAATAAATATCAGCCTGTGGATGATGTCACGATCTGGCAGCCACTACCATACTTGAAACGCTTCAAGGGCTTCGATTGGTTGCTGCTCATCGGGACGTCAGCAGATGTCGTCACACCAGTAGCTCACAACAATGGCCGCCGGCGACGGGGGGCTGATGGGGGCTGGTGTCAGGTAGGTCTTAGCTTTTTTTCTACAGAAATATCGAGTTCCAAGACAAATGAAATATGGAGTACCGGGTTTTCCGGCCTGCTTTATAACTTGGTTATCTCAGTTAAAATCACGTTGTAAAGGTGCCACATTCCCTTTAATCGACTCACCAGCCCGGGGATCCGGCGGCTGCATTGGCCTGGCATCAGCTCAGGGCTACTCACCGATCAGCTTCGACAGGTTCATGTCGCGTAGCACGCGCATCACGATGGTGGACTCGGAGTCGCGCGAGTTCTTCCTTTTGGCGGCGCCCAGGGTGCGCAGCACGGAGAGGATGTTCCTCAGTCCGAAGTCGTAGTGCACCTGGGGAGCAGTGCGGAGGCGTTGGAGGCGGAGGTGACGTAGCGTCACCACTGCCCAGACATTGGTTTTCCAACGAGTCTGATACGAAAATTCAAGTAAAAATACTTTATGCTACTCCAAATTGCAGGTGCCATAAAAACACAAGATACGTTCTAAAACCTCTACCGAAGTACAACTCTATTTGTCGGAAATGTTATGTAATAGCAAGTGGAGGTTACACATTTCACGAATATTCTTCAGAAAGCAGAATTGAGAGCGCAAAAAGTAACGTGATAAGTTACATACTGCTAAACTACATCAAAAACATTGAAAATACCACGCTTTCCAGCCAACAGTTCGATCAAAGTGATGCGTATACTGTTGCACTATAGCCCAAAAAGTTTTGCCCATCCATTCGTTACCTCTTAAAATGATCATTAGGTATATCAAAATACCAACCTTACAATGTCACCATTAATTTTACAATAGTGACCAATTGACCATCAAGGACGATCAAAAAGCTCAAATCATGTCATGGCAACGTCGGATTTTTGGAAGTTACTCAAACTCCGAATCGCTCCCAGCAAACCATAAGCTGAGCGCACAGGCTCTTTGTCACTCTAAAAAAGCTGCATCTCGAGTTTGAACGCCACAGACTGAAGCAGTCCCGTAAACACGAGAGCAATACAATCATGCGGCTCACCGACACCCCAAAACGTACCGTCCTGGTCTCATAGACAGGCTGTTCACTGTTCAATTTCCTAAGCGACTCTTGCACGGCGTGAATGAAAAGCCTTACCAAAGGTCAATACCATAATCAGGGCAGATAAGCACATCCCGCTTATTCGCCACACCTGCTTGGTGAGCTGTTCCTCGCAGAGTTTGTACAGCGTGAAGAACTTCCTGGCCAGTGTGATGTTCTCGAGGAAGCCGCAGCTGGCCAGCTTCACCCTGATGATGATTTGCCTGTCCGGCACCATCATCGCCACGTTGCGGAACTGGATCTTCAGGTTCTCGGGCAGCTCCTGGCGGCCAGCGTACCCGGGATTCTGCCGGCACACCAGCAGTCCATCGGCGGCTCCAGGGGACGCCGGCAGGGGGGCAGAAAGGGTACAAGCTCCCATAAAACCCTCCTATTTCTCTAATTTTCCAGGATAATTAAAATTTTCGCAATTTTTGGCCGAATTTTCCCTCCCCATCCACTAGTCTATATCCGCCACTGATCCGCCCTGCAACTTATATGCGTCTTCTGGTCCAATCACTCACACACAATCACCCATAGTGGCGCTGAAACCAACAGCTCAGACCACGCCAGCCTGGAACGATCTGATGAAGGTATCCCTGCTGCTACAGCTGAGACGCGGCGGACTCGCAGCATGATTTTGCCCGACGCCTCCCCCACCAATGCACTGATATGCAAGGCTCGGCATCACCCAGCCAGCAATTATCGTGGGATCAACTGCAAACAAGTCGGGCGACCCTACATAAAACGACTTCGGCCCGCTTTAGATGGACTTAGACAGACTCATCAGGGATTAATACATAATAAATACATAACAGACAAGAGGAAGTGGAAATATAAAAAGTTGTCTTTTAGTGAGAGAAATTTTGGCTTCCGCCACATAGGTTAAATACTCAGTTGACCTGGACGGCCGGTGCGGTACGGACACGCAGTGAGTGCGCTCCCGACCGACTAGTGCCCGCAGCAAGGTCGGGTCAACCTTGGACCGGTTTACGTGGTGCTACGTATAGCAGCTACATTACTGTGATGACAGTGTGCTAGAAAAAAGTGGTGCAGGTCCGGGAGAGAAAATCAGAAGTAAGTGATTTCTATATTGCGTGAACCTCAAGAACTGGATTGAATTTTAAAAAGAGCATGTAAGTTGTGATGATCATCAAACTGATACACGTATTCTGCAATGGCGTCAGAAACAGATACTGGCGAAGAACTAATTTATACCGCTGACGGAGCCACCTCAGAAGACGAACCGCATGCAGAAAGAAGAGCAGTTCGCAGCAAACAACTTTCTGTGACAGAATTGCTGCGCCGAACAGAGGGAAAAAGAGGGAAAAGGCCTGCTAACAGTGAACAGTCTCCACCAGACGCTGGAACATCGCAACCAGCAAAGCTTCGGTCGACCGTGAAATCCCCAGGTACGCCTGTCACTTCTGAGCTGCTGGAGAGCATCCAGAAAATGATTGACTCCGCCACAGGAGAGGTCATCTCGACCCTCAATGCAAAATTTGAGTCTTTGGAACGCAGAATGGGAATTTTGGAGGGTGAGAACTTCATCAAAGATCAGGAACTCGAGCAAATGAAAAAAGATAGCATCGTCACAAGATGAGAAATTGAAAAGGTTGGAACAGCGGTTAGAAAATGTAGATAGCAACAGCAGGCTGGCATGTTTGATCTTCACATGTAAAGATTTCAATAAAAACAAAACAACGAGTGTGTTGAAGAGATTGTTGTTGAAGCCCTCAACAAACGCGTACCGCACCTGAACTTGTCTTCGGAAGATTTGAGTACGGCGCATCGCCTGAAATCGGACGATAAAATCATAGCCAAAATTCGTAAGACGGCAAGTGCGCGATAAAGTCTTCGAGAGTAGGTTCATTTTGATGCCAAGAACCACTCATCGAAGTTTCGGAGACTCGGCTGATGCAGCCAGTGAAACCCAGACCGCACCTCTCTTCATCAACGAGAGTACAAGCCCGAGAAACAACGAACTGTTCCAGGAACTGTTGAGGGCACGTCACCGAGAGAACGGTGCCTTAGTGGCGTCGGTGTTCACCAAACGCGGCGTGGTGTGGTGTCGGAAGGAAAGAGGCGGCACGAACATCCACATAGCAGACGAAGAGGATCTTCTGCGGGTGCTGGGAGGCCGTCGTTTTCCACATCCAGTGCAAAGGCCTCGTGCCCCGAGGCGCCTGGAGCCCCAAACGTGGTGTGGAGAAAACAGGCGGACGATGAACGAAGAACGGCAGCCTTACCGGACTCATCAGCGCTTACAGGGCCACGCAATGGCGGAGCGAACAACTCCATCGCTTGAGCCAGGGGTGCGGCACGCTTCTCTGACCGATTCACGACAGGTGTCTACAGCGCCACCGTCCTAGCGTCCGCCCGCCGCGCCCGCCGCCACGTCGCGAGCGGGCTCCGTCGTAGCTGGGGTCGCAGGAGGCCAAGTGGGCATTCGTTCTTCCTAATCTGGTAATGTTAACGAGCGGAGACGGCCACCGCTGAGTAGTGTTATGAAATAGGGTTTCGACGTCGTTCGGCGCTGAATTGAATGCTTCCAAGCGTTCCAAAAACTCAATGACATTCACTGCAGTGCCTGCAGCAGTAGTTGTGAAAAACAGGGAGCAAACGCTAGCTTATCTGTCTCGGTCCGTCCATAACGTGTAATCCTTGTATTTCTTCATCTTTAAATAGTATGCCTGTTAAATGTAGTAAATACGTCGAATCGACCGTCAATCTCATTAGTTTATGCGTTGACCTTTCAGTTTCTTGTCCGATAAGCTGGAATGCCCGTTTCTATTAAAAAATGAGTAAAGATGTATAAATTAAAACAGTGCAATTCAATACTCGATAAAGTTAACGGATATATACTCAACGAGAAAGATGTCTTTGTTGCTTCTTGTTTATGAGCAAAGTGTTAACAGGAAACTTGAAAATCAAGGTATCAATCCGGTCAAATGGCAGTCTAAGTTTTTTTGTTGTTTTTTTAGCATTGGTGATGTGTTATTGGAGTGATCTTTTTGTGGACAGGTACGTGACTGAGGTTCGGCGCCGTTATTCCGACTGGGGCGCCCTCCCCGCGGCTGGGCCGTGGCTGGCGCCGCCTCGTGCCCGACGGTGGCGATCGGCTCAGCCGATCGTCACTGGTAAGTAACTGGTAAGTTACCAGTGCTCCTGAGGAGGACGGCGGCGCCCGTTGACCGGCCGTGGTGGGGGCGCCCTGGAAGGCTTGTTGAGGTTTGTAAAATGCACATCTGTTACACGTCCATCATATTTGACGCCCGTGACAGAGCATCGTGTATTGCCAGATGGAACTTCCTAATGCTCACTGGGCCTTCAATTTAAACAGCCGCTGGCGTTATTGAGGGTTCGAAAACAGCTCGGCGGTGCCAAAGAGTGAACATAAGAATGTATACACATGTCTGCCAGAGGTGTATAGCGTTTCATCGTCATGAACTGATCAAACTGAACACGTGTCTTATTAGAACTGGCCAGGTTTGCTCACCATGCTCTGCACTCTGCCGACCGCTCTGTCGGTCCCACCGCGGACGACACCGCCGTGGAGGAGATGGTGTCGGAGTTTTCCGACTCTGTTTGGATTTCTGCCCGCGCCGCCGTTGAGTGACATGTTCGGGCTGGCAGCAGTGTGGGGCGCTCGTAGTGGAGTGGCAACGGCTGCCTAATAGGTTTGAAAGTGTGCCGATCATGTGTCAGAATGCTGTTATTTACTATCCTAAAACGTTCACTTAGGCCTCTCGCCTCCCCCTGATATTTTTTTTGTATTGTTTCCTAAAAGACAGATGTTGGCTGATACTCCCGGGCCTAAACCACGCCTTTCGCATCGAATACTGGCGCCATCTATAATAGTAAGATGGTTGTCATCGAGATTCGCGATGCAGTACTAAGGATGCTACTACTAACAATTGGTCTTCTCACGTTAGATATCACTGGTGTGGGCGTGTCAGCAATCATTGTTCATTTTTTACGAACATTCGGATGTTTGAACATTACTTGAACAGCCTGGCCGTAGTTTTAGGACCCTCTTCAGGTCCTTTAAGCGCCATTGGTAGCATACACTACACATTTTGGATGCACGCTATGTTAGAAGAGTGCAAATTAGCTGGTTTGGAGGTACCTTTGCCTTCATCGGCCTGTTGTGCACGTTCAGTTCTGAGTGATATGGGTCAATTTCTCTTTCCATCAGATGGTTCAGTTAACAGTCGCATCCATAAATTGCCGGGGCTTAGGCCATGTAAAGAAATGTAGAGATGTTATGCATTTTCTTAGACAAGCAAATTTAGACATTCTGTTTCTTCAAGACACACACTTAACTGAACACTCAACGCAGTATTTTGACAGTTTGTGGAATGGAAAGTGCTAGTACGCAGTCTTTTCCAACAGAAGCCGTGGCACAAGCATTTTGATCAAAAATACCATTCAACACGAAACTTTTTTGCAAAAACTCTGTGTGTGTGGGAATTATGTTGTTATTGTAAGCAAAATTGGTACGCAAACATTTACATTTGTGAGCATCTATGGGCCCAATAAGGATGAGCCAGAATTTTTTGACCGCCTTGCCAATGAGCTAAATTCTATTAAGTCAGACCATATCATTATAGGTGGTGACTTTAATTTTGTTATAGACCCAGGAAAAGATTCTCATAACTACACGCGGGAGTACAATATACACGCAAAACGTAGGTTCTTGGAGTTTGCACAAGAAAATTGTTTAGTGGATATTTGGCGAAACAAAAATCTAGAACAACAGAAGTATACTTGGAGAAAATATAACCCTTTCAAAGGTGCCAGGCTAGATATGTTTTTTATCAATCAGGAGCTAATGACCTGTGTACAAGATGTGCAAATAAAACCAAGTTATCAAACAGATCACGATATGATAGTTTTGAAAATTAAAAATGAGGAAAAACAGCGTGGTCCTGGTATATGGAAGTTTAATGAGTCTGTCTTATGTGATGCTGAATACGTAAGCCTTGTAAAAGACTGTATAAAAAGAACTGTGCTAGAATATTCAGTGCCCGTTTATGATGATCACTTCGCCACTAACGTTGAAAATTTCCCAATCATTCAGTTTCGAATTGATGACAGTTTATTCTATGAAACACTTCTCATGCTTATACGTGGGGAGACTGTTCGATATTGCAAGAGGAAGGCGCGTAAAAACCGGATATTGGAGAAAGACTTACTGAAAAAAGTGGACATTGCTCATGAAAATATTATGAAAATGCATTCCCCTGAAAACATCGAGCTGTTGTGAACAGCCGAACGTCACCTCGAAGAGCACAGAAAACCTTACATAGATGGGCTAATTGTACGTTCCCGTGCGCGATGGCATGAAGAAGGAGAGAAAAACTCAAAATATTTTCTTTCTCTAGAAAAAACTTAATATGATTCGAAAGTCTGTGAAATATATTCAAGAAGGGGACAGGAAAATAACTAAATCGGACGAAATATTATCGCTCTTTACACAAGGGCTTCAGGATAAATACGCAGAACACAACGAAAACGATGTAGACATTAGCTTCATTCGTAACAACTTGATAACAAAGCTGAATGAAACTGAAAAACGAAATTTAGATAAACCAATAAGTATTGAAGAGTTAACATTAGCCCTGGAATCAATGAAGAAGGGAAAAACTCCCGGCAGTAATGGGTTCTCTGTCGAATTTTTCCGATGTTTTTGGAAAGAATTAGGAGTGTTTTTGCACCATACTTTCAAGACTTGTATTTTAAATGAAACAAACCTGATGACTTATAAGGAAGGTATAATTACAATGATTCCTAAAACACGAAAATCGGAAAATTCCTTGAAGGGCTGGCGTCCAATCTCCTTGCTCAACGTCGACTTCAAAATTGTATCGACAGTAATTGCCAATAGGCTGAAGAAAGTATTGGACAGACTCATAACACCATCTCAATCTGCGTACATGAGTGGCAGATTTATAGGTGAAAACAGCCGTCTATTTTATGATGTGTTAGAAATTGTAAAGAAGCGAAATTTAAAGGGCATACTGATGGCTGCGGACTTTGAGGCTGCATTCGAGACCGTGTCTTGGCCTTTTTTGACAGCTGTTTTGAAAGAATTGAACTTCGGGCCAGAATTTATAAAACTGATCACAACACAATACCTGAATTCCCATAACTATGCTCGCATCTTAATGAACGGTTTTTTTGGGAGAGAAAATATTTTTGCACCGTGGGATCCGTCAGGGAGACCCTACCTCTGGGTACTTATTTATTTTGTCCGTCCTCGTGTTAGGGAATCAAATGGAACAATCACAAAATTTGACAGGTATCAAGCTAGCCCCCGACCTGGAAATACGAATCAGCCAATATGCGGATGATACAATTATCTTCCTAGAAGGCTCGGATCAGTCTATTGGAGGGGCTATTGGCGAGCTTTCTGAATTCTCAAAGTATTCTGGTTTAAAGTTAAATTGGGAAAAACAAGTTGTATGCCAATTGGATCCATGGACCAAAAATAACTTAAACAGCAGCACAATTTCAAATGGGTGGACCAGATACAGATTCTTGGCATTACTTACTCTCGTACCAACTGTAACATTAGTGAACTCAATCTAGACAAAAAGTTGCCAGCTTTAGAGAAAGAAATCAACCAATGGAAGAAACGTCTCTAACACCTATTGGGAAAATCACTGTGATTAAAGCATTGCTCTTTTCAAAGCTTGTCCATCTTCTAACAGCGTTACCAAATCCATCTACGATGTATGTGAAAAAGATTGAGCACCTTTTGTTTAAATTCCTTTGGAGTGGTAAGCCGGACCAAATTAAACGCTCGAAAATCATCCAGCGATATTCAGCCGACGGTCTTCAGATGGTGGATATAAGCGCGTTTATATGCAGTCTCAAACTGTCTTGGCTACGGAGAGTCATAGAATCATCTGCAGACTGGGTCGAAGTTGCAAAAATTCAATTTCCAGAACCATCCAAATTGTTAACCTACGGAAATAAAAAATTAATGCAAATTAAGAATCAAGTTCAAAACCAATTTTGGGTAGATGTGCTTCAGTCATTAATTCATTTTAATAATACATACCACCCGGTGCCCAAAGAAATGCTTACCGAAACAATATGGTACTCTGATCCAACTATATATAAAAAAATCATGTGTCAAAGAATGGGACGAAAAGGGGCTGAGATTTATGAGATTTGATCAATCCAGACAATGGCAATCTACTCACTCGAGAAGAAATTAAACGTCATTGCCGAATCTCTATGACATTTTTTAGCTACGAGGCATTAACTAGAAGTCTACCAAATGAAGTGCGCCACTCTGGCATGAAAGTTACATTCGAAAGACCAAATATCCTGCAACGGCTAAAAATTTTCACTCAGCAACTTAATTTGAACCGTTTTTGCTATAGACAGTTTGCCGTCTCCAAAGGTACAAAAAGTAATAATAATTCAACTCATCGTAAATGGCAAAGGGATATTGGGTTCTATAAACCTGGAACATTGTTAGATCTAAAACAGGCGACAAAAGAACCGTATCTGTTATATTTCCAATACCGTATAACAAATAGAATAATCACAACTAACCGTTTTTGCACACGATAGGTTTATCCACGACATACTCTTGTACTCTCTGTTCTGAAAGCATTGAGACAATAACTCACTTGTTTTGGAATCGTCGAATCGTTCAAAAATTTATTCAATATATTCAAATCAAGCTGGAACACAGTTTTCATATGACACTTCAAATAACTGAACAATCTTGGTTCTTCCTACAACAACTAGATCCGATCCAAAAACTAATAGTAACATTAGCAAAATATATCATATATAAAGCTCGTAACATCGAAATTAAACCTGAAGTGACCCATTTTACTCATGCACTGAGAATGGAGGCAAAAAAGAACAAAATATCAGTAGAATGAGAAACACCTTGGATGCATTTGATGAAAAATGGAGCAGGCTTAGTGGAATCGTGGAACGCCAGGAACTTTATAGCCGGGCTTTTTGAACTGAACGCAAATTCGTAGGATGCTGACATGCCCATATACTGTGTGGATTTGTGCAGTACATATGTGAATGTGTTCGCCATTTGAGATGATGATCGAGGTGGTAACTGAGAAGCCCAGTGCAAGTGATGGTTGAGAAATGTGAAGACTAACGGAAAATATGCACTGGCAATATTGAAGTAACAAATATATAATGAAAAAAACATGTTAAATACTAAAATCACATGCTATAATATATGTTTCAAACAGTGGCGGCGCTTCCATAGAGGCACATTACGCACTGCCTAGCCACTTTTAAATGTCGAAGTCAGTCAGAGACGGCGGATTCCATTTTCGAGAAGTGGTGCAAGACTTTCTGGAGGGGGCGCCTTCCTCCCCAGGGGGCGCCATCATCCCTTGGGGGGCGCCTTTGCTATCCAAGGGCGTTCTGCAGAAACTCTTTGGACTCGGCATGCGAGGCCACTTGGGGTGTTTTTTTCTAATATTCCGAAAAATAGGTATTTTAGATTTCGCGAAAACTCAGTCGTATCGGATTCGTATCAGCAACAGAGTGGCATAGCCCAGGATTCTGTTGTTTTCATAGCCTTGTTTGCAGTTATGACCAATGATATTGCAGACACTTCCCGCAAACATACGGCATGTGCTTTTCGTTGAAGAGTTCACAATATGGGTGACAGCGACCACTACAGCAGCTGCGCAGAGGCGGCTGCAGCTTGACCTTGACACATTGCAGCAATGGATCATATGCAATGGACTGAAATTTTCAAGTTCAAAGACAAAGTTCTATAATAGACATTGAGACTGAATACTCGATGTTGTAAATTCGCGGAAATACGATCGACGTTGGAGCAGAAACCAGATTTATCGGGCTCACACTCGATAAACTTTCGTATGTGCCATACCTGAATGATTTCCGCAAAAAATGTTTCGATACGCTGAAAATACTGAAGGTGTTGACGAGGATGAGATACGGAGTGGATAGATAAATTTTTCTCATGCTATACACGTTATACGCTTATCACCTATATATACGTTAAACGCACGTTATATGCTCATCGTTATACGCTACGTTATAAGCTTCTTATGCTATATAGATCACTTATTCGTTCGAAGTCCGAGTACGTCTTTATTGTGTATGAGGCCGCCCCCCAGTCCGCGAAAAAGATTAGCGATATGTCCTTCATCATGCTATCAGAATATTAACAGGGGCGTTCCAAGCTTTACCCATAATAAGCATGCTAGTGGAAATTAATGAAATACCGCTACAAATACGCAGTAAGATACTCGCTTTGCATTAAGCCATTTAAGGGAATGTGGCACCTTTAGAACTTGATTTTAACTGAGATAGCCAAGTTGTAAAGCAAGTCGGAAAACCAGGTGCTCTATATATCATTTGTCTTGGAACTCGATATTTCCGTAGAAAAAAGCTAAAACCTACCCGAAATGTACTTCTCATGTAGCTCTCGCCAGGCGGCCATTGTTGTGAGCTGCTGGTGTGACGACATATGCTGACATCACGATGAGCATTAGCCAATCGAAGCTCTTGAAGTGTTTCGGAGTATGGTAGTGGTTGCCAGATCATGACATCATCCACAGGCAGATATTTATTTCTTTTCCTAGAGAAGTAATTAAAAATAAAAATATTGAGCTTGTTGTACATTTTTTAAGGAAATCATGAGTAGTTTCATTATTTTCGGCTAAAAGTATGCCTAATTACACAAAATTCCAGGATTTTACCAAGGTGCCAGGTTCCCTTTAAAATCAGTCACCAACATGCCCCACATGCCAAACATTTTTTGGCGACGCCTACCTCTGTCAGATAGACAGTGGCTCGCGTGTTGCAACCCGTCACCCGGGAGTGAGAGTCTGTGCCTGGCTGGCACAGGTTGGTATCGACAGCAGCCTCGTAGAACCACATGAAGCAGCGGTTATTGAACCATAGCTCATCTCGACAGTTGACACGAACACAGACCTACTCCAACAAAGCAAAAATTTGCCTCCTGAACCGACGCGCCAGTAATTTATGAACTTGCGTGCGGAGCCGTTCGAAAACTACGTCTGTTTCTATACAGATGGTTGCAAAAGAAAGTGACAATGGCACAGGGCGTGCATTTGTTGGTGACGATGTTGAGAAGTTTTCTAGTTTGCCTTATGAAGGATCCATTTTTACTTCAGAGCTGTACGCCATTTTTTGCTGTTTGGACCAGGTGTCGAAGCTGATGGCGGGGAAGTTTTTTGTTCTTTACATATTTATTTGCTTCACATAATAATGCTCAACACCAGACTACCACCTCCATCACAAACTCTATCATCACGTCCGCAACACCTCCATCACGACCTCCATCCCTACCTCCATCATCACCTCCATTACCACATCCTTCACCACCTCCATAGTCATTTCCATAATCACATTCATCATCACGTCCATAATAACGCCCACCATCACATCCATCATCACCTCCATCATCACTTCATTCACTGCGCCACCTTTGAATTAATCCTAGGATGGCGAGGAAGTTAGCGATTTTTACCGATTCGTTGTCTTATCTACCAACATTGAAGCCATTTTATTTCTATAATGCGTCATCACCTTGGCGGGCCATGCTGAAGATGACCGGATGTTCTGTGTGCACGAGTGGTCCAGTAGGAAGACACAGGCAGTTTGGAGGGCTACCATCTCAGCCTGAAAACTCAAGGAGAACGAGCCTGCTGGTTGCCTGAGCTCATGCTGGGCTCCGTCTGGTGACTCGATGAAGACCCAGCTCCCCGCTCATGATCCCTCCGTGCACTGACCCGTCGGTCCACATCCATGTGGTACATCGAGTCAGGGAAGCAAGGTTGAGGAGAGCTACTCGCTTCTTCCGGACAGGTGGCGCTCCCAATGTCAGTGGGCCCACGTTGTTGTTGTTGTTGCTCCCTCTGGGCCCTCAGCGAGGGCCATAGCCCAGGGGCTCCCTGTGGCGGTAGTAGCCACCGACCAAGGCCGCCACTAGTTCGTCGTCTCGCAGCTGCTGTGGGTCTAGGTGGATTGATCCTATCTGGCGCAGGCGGGTGCCAGCGAGGGACGGGCACCTCAGGAGGACATGCTCAGGCGTGTCCGCCTCCTCACGACAGACTGCGCAGCGCGCGGCGGGGCACTGCTTGTCTGGGCACTGCGCGCACTCCGGTGAGGGGTGACGGCCGATTCGATGGAGGTGCTGGAGGGACCGGCCCCAGTGGCCGGCCCTTAGCTGGTGAATATCCGTGGCCGCGTCACGGTCCTCTCCGGCGTTGGGGGGGCGGCAGGTGACCCCCATTATCCGTTTGTAGAAGCCGTCCGGCCAGCTATCGCTCCACTTCTTGGTGGTGTTGCGGGACACAGCCTTCGTGATTGTCCCGACGTCGACTGGGACGCTGAGCTGCGGTAGGGCGGAAGCCTCCTTTGCCAGGGTGTCGGCCCTCTCGTTCCCTGCGAGTCCACAGTGGGCGGGAACCCACTGGAGGTGGATTTGTTGGCCGCGGGCTGTAATGGCGGAGAGAAGCCGCCAGATCTGCTGTCCCACAGGCGAAGACTGCGCCGCGGCACCCCCCGCCAGGGATGAGAGCGCCGCCTGGGAGTCTGTGCAGATTACCAGTGACAGCAGTGCCGGGTCGCCTGTCAGCTGGATAAAGTCCTCCAGTGCGGCTCAGCCCGGGTGCTTGAGCATAGCTCTCCGGCCGCCGCACGAACTTCTCTGGTGTCACCGGAGGGGAGGACCAGGAGACCTCCGCCGCCGCCCCGCATAGTGCCCCCCACGGCGGATCCGTCTGACCAGATCCACGTGGCTCTGGCGGGCAGGCCGGCCAGGTGTTCCTCGGCCGCCGCGCGACGCACCGCTTCAGGGGCGGCCCGGCGGCCCTGTGGGCCGATATCCAGTGTGATATCAACCCCGTCTCTCGTTGTCCAAGGTGGTGTGGTGACGGCCAGGTGCTCCTCCACCCTGACGTATGCTATGCCCATCTCTCTCAGGGCCTCTCTCCCGGTCTCCCGCCAGCCGGATGTGTCCAGTCGTCTCCGGGGGTAGCCTCGGCGACGTCTCGAAGGGGGTCCCCAGCGGGGAGAGATACGGCCCGGTACTGCATGCGCGCCGAGAGCACTCGTCGTCTGGAACGGGCCGTTGGGAGTCCTGCTTCCGCCATGAGGGGGTCCGTAGGGGTAGACTGTGGGCAGCCCGTGACCGCCCGGGCTGCCGCTCGCAGCTCCCTGTCTATAATGTTGACATGGGAGTCGGAGGCCGCGGGGGAGCCACGTCGCGGCGGCGAATTCTAGGGCTCCGCGGACGTAGCCGTTGGCTATGGTCCGCAGTTGCTTCTCCCGCAGACCCCACGACCGACCGGTGAGCTGGCGGAGTTGCGCTATCCTCGGCTTCACTTTCTTTCGCAATGCGTTGCAGTGTTCCCCAAAGTAGAGAAGCCTGTCGAACATCACACCGATAAGTTTCAGGTGTGCTTGACCGGTCACAGGGGTACCGGCGACTCTGATCTGGAGGTGTCTGGCGTCGTGGGCCCACTGGGAGAGCACCAGAGCTTGCGTTTTGTGTCCCGCGATGGACATCTTCCACTGTGTGGCCCAGCGTGTCATCACGTCGGCCGCCTGTTGGGCTCTTGTTTGGGCCAGTTCCATGGAGCTGCCGGCACTCAGCGTCGCAGTGTCGTCGGCATACATAAATATGTCCGTGCGGGCGACCTGGCGCAGGGCGACGATGAGGTCCGCAGACCATACGGTGTACAGCGACGGGGCCAACACCGAACCCTGCGGGAGGCCGGCGCGGAAGATCCGCTCCTTGCTCCGGGTCCCGTTCACTTCCACATGGGCTCTACGGTCCCTGAGGAACTGGTGGATTCAGCTGGACATGCATTTCGGCAGCTGGTTCCTTAAGAGCTTGAGTTGGAGCATTCGGTGGTCAATTTTGTCGTAGGCCCTCGAAAAATCAAACGCGAGAAGTGGGCCCACGTCTAGTTGAAATGTGACTCACTCTCCTGATACCCACGGTGGAAGACGTCGAGGAAGGAGAGACTCGATGGGGAGGGAGATGCGTGCTTGATCTCACATCTCTCTGTCCACCTGCCGCCAACTGGTCACCGAGGAGAGTCGAGAGGGCGCTGTCGCCTCCGCACGTCGGGTCGCGAGTACCCTCCTTCTGGCCGCTACGCGGGGAGTCTTACCTCGGCTGGGGGTGGAGTGGGTGCATCCTATGATGATACGCGCTGACGCTCTCATTTTGCGTTCCAGCAGCTTGACATGAAATGGCGGTGTGGCGTGGAGCCACGCTGCGGCCGCTTGCTCCATCGCTCCTCTCACGTAGCCAGTAGCGATGGTTCGGAGGTGCTGTTCGTGCAGCCCCCAGTTGCAGCCGGACAGTTGACGTAGGTAGGAGATGCGGGAGTGGACCTTCTCCCACAGTCTCTTACAGCGTGGACCGAAGTTGAGGAGCCGATCGATGGTGACGCCAAGTAGCTGTAGGGTGTCTCCAGCAGTGACAGACTTCCTGTCGACCTGAAAACTGAAAGGATTGGCGTCTCTGGCCCACTGGGACATCACCAGTAATTGGATCTTGGCTCCTGATACTACAATTTTGTTCTGTCGGACCCACTTCACGAGGGTGCCAGCAGCAGATTGCGCCCGGTCCTTGGCCACTTGGATGTTGTTGCCCGTGCAGAGAGCCGCCGTATCATCGGCGTACATGTAGGGGGAGCATCCGGGAACCGCGCGGAGTGCGTCTACCAGCCGAGCCGCCCATAACAAAAATAAAATTGGCGATAAGACACTTCCTTACGGCAGGCTAGTTCGGAAAATGCGCTCACTGGAAAGCACGCCATTTAGTTCCACCTTGACTCTTCGGTCCCGGAGCCACTGCCAAATCCAGGCCATCGTGCAATTTGGCAGCCCCATCTCCAGTAGACGAACGCGTAGCAGGTGGTGGTCCACCACGTTGTACGCGTGCGCGAAATCAAACGCGACGAGGACGTATTTCCACGCGGTCTGTCCATCGGGAGGGCGGCTGTGTCTCGATCTGAACACTGCACATCATCATTAAACGCGCAAATCACAGTCAATAAACGAAAAAAGTTATCAATTTATCAAGATAGTACTTGGACACGTTGAAACTGTTTTTTTTATTTTAGTGGGTCCCATTTATCACAAATCACACATGCCTATTCCTGACATGATCTATTTCAGCATTCAATCACATGACTACCAAAATTCTCTTAACACCTCTCGAAATTTCACGGACAAGAGCAATTCTCCTGCGATTATTTTCAATGTCCTCTCACCATTATCTTACGAATCGTGGCCACGTGGAAAGGCAAAATGATGCTTATCATATTTGATATCAAAATAAACTTAACCCCTCTTCACAAATAGAAAAATCCTCAGATATGTACCTTTATGTTCAGCTGTTGTATGTTCCCAAGTGTCTTGCATTTCTTCATGACCTAGTGGCAGTTACAGTTTTTAAGAGGTGCCGAAAAAGTATGAACTGAACTGTTTAGCAATTCATCGTTTCAAATATCACGCCAAATAGGCATCTTGCTTGCCTGGTACAAACTGTTATGGCTGGGGGAGGGAGGGACAGAACGTTGTTAAAAATACGATCCACAAAAAATGACGGCAACCGAAAACCGAATACCATAGGCGCCCTTTGGGTGAAACGTTGATGGTAAAGTGCTCGCTCTGAGACTCTGCTTTCCCCCCACTTACCAAAATTCTAGATCCACCCATACGCGGATCCAGGGGGAAAAGGGGAGGGACAGATGCAGCCTCCCCGATCGATCCTCGGCGCCCCCTGAAATGGTCACGGCGCACCCTGAAAGGTCGATGGCACTCGCCTGAAATGGCGCTTCCCACCCTCCCCCAGGATGTGAAAATCGGTGCTCACCGATAGGATTCTACGCCCACCTGATAGGTTTTTTCCGGTCAAAAGCGGCGCTCCCTGCTCCGGATGGCGCCCCAGGGAAAGGTGCCCCCTCCTCCGATTGGCAATCCTGGATCTGCCTATGGATCCGTCACTGTTCAAGAGCAAACAATTCACAGGAAAAGCAGGAAAATATCAAATGTTAGCGGGGATTGGTGCGGCCAAGGTAATTGATGATGCTAAAAAATTGTTTTTGTTATGTGGATAAAATTATTTGGTGGCCACACGGGATTGGAAGGGCACTCCTGGCTTCCTATGAAATGGGCAGTGTGCTAAAAGATTATTTCGTGAAGTCAATATCAAATTATCAACATTTAGTTTTATACAGGGCACTGTTCACTGCAGTGATACAAGAGTGCTGTCCTTTTTCTGTGGGTTTATGACAACCGGTAGGGATCGTTTTAGCCTCAAATATGACTTTTGTGGTATTTATTTGGCCATTTGGCGCCCCGGTAGCTCAGTTGGTAGAGCGTCGGGCTCCGGACCGCTGCTGAGAAGCATGCAGTGGCAGTGCATATCCAGGCTTAGGATCAGTTCCCCTGAGACGCTCCGGCGCTCAATCGTTTGCCCGACGTAGGTCGGCTGGCAACTGACTGATGAGAGGGTGACCTGAGCGAGGCGGCCATCCCCGTGCTTTGTGGGAGGTTAAACTTTGGCTTCTAAATCAATCCTTCATTGTGGGCGTTGCTCGTCCGGGTGGTAGGGTCGGGGTCTCCGTGACAAGTCTCCTGAGGACTTTAGTGAGACTCAGACTCCAACAGCCGTACTGGGAAGAACTTGGACGAAATTAAAAAAAAATTAGCGCAAATAAAATTTGATCCCTTTGGCCTTTTCCAAACCCGGTTTGGCCTTTTCCCGTCGAAAAAAACTCGTAGTCCTGGGCAGCATCTCTAATCTTTAGAACATGGAATAACAAAATTGGGAGACATTTTTTAACACTAGCCCATCTAAATTGTATTAACGTCACCTCCAAATGGGGGTTGATCCCCCGAAGACACTATAATGGCCAGCACAAGAAAATCTCCCCCCCGCTGAGTGTTCCATAAAAAATGCTCTACTTTGTTCTCCAGGGGGTGCCATTCCTATCCATGGGTGATTATTCTTTCCAGAGGGGGCGCCTTTTCTCTCCGGCGGGGGGAGGGAGGGGGCGCCTTTTGCTATCTAGGAGTGCCTGTGCTAACCGGGGGGCGCCTATGCTATCCAGGGGCCCAGATCCTTTACTCAGGGGGCGGGGGCGCCTTTTACTGTCCAGGGGTGCCTGTGCTAACCAGGGGCGCATATGCTATCCCGGGGTGCCTTTGCTCTTCTTTAGGGGTGCCTCTGCCGTCCAGGGGTGCCTATGCTATCCAGAGGGTGTCTTTTGTCCATAGGGCGCTTCTGCTATCTGGGGCGCCTTTAGTATCAAAGGGCATATTTGCTGTTTTGGGGGCGCCTATCCTATTCCAGAGGGCGCCCCTGCTGTCCAGGGAGCGCGATTGCTATTAAAGGGAGCTTATGATATCCAGAGGGGTGCCTTTGCTCTATGGGGGAGGCCGCCTCTTGTTGTACAAGAGTGCCTGTGCTAACCAGAGGGCGCCTATGCTATCTAGGGGCGTTGTTACTCCTCAATTGGGGGTGCCTTTTCTGTCCAGGGGCACCTCTGCTGTCTAGAGGTCGCCTTTGCTATCCAGAGGGGGACCTTTATTCAAGGGGGAGGGCGCTTTTTGCTGTCCAGGGCGCAGCTTTGATGTCAGGGGGCGCCATTCATATTTCAAAGTGTATTTTATTTTACACAGAGGGTACTACCTCTTCAGATAGGCGACGTGTCTGATTTTCTCTTGACCGGCCGGGGGCGCCGGCCAAATCCGGGGGTGCCACCCAAATCCGTGGGGGCCTCCCCGGACGAGGTCAAAACCAAGTGTGCGAAAAGATACTTTTGCACACCATCATTTTTCAAGGTGTGCAACTGAACACCCTGTCCCGCGAAATCCGCCGTCCCTGCCGCCGTTGCTCTCCGGGGGGCGTCTTTTTCTCTCCAGGAGGCACCTCTGCGCTCCAGGGGGAGCCTATATTATCCAGGAGAGCACCTTTTCTCTGCGGTGGGCGCCTTTTGCTGTCCAGGGGTGCCTGTGCTAACCACGGGGCGCATGTGATATCCAGAGGCGCCGTTTCTCTTCTTCGGAGATGCCTCGGCTATCCAGGAGGCGCCTACGCTATCCAAGAGCGCCTATGCTATCCAGAGGGGTACCTTTGTTCCATGGCTGCGCCTTTTGCTTTCCAGGGCGCAGCTTAAGGGGTGCCATTCATATCTGAAAATGTCTTCCTCACAGAGGATCCTACCTCTTCAGGTAGGCGGTGATCAGGCTTGATTTTCTCTGACCGGCCGGGTGCGCCGGCCAAATCGAGTGCCACCCAAATCCGTATCGGGGGGGGCGCCTCTTCGGACATGGTCAAAACCAGGTGTGCAAAAATATACTTTTGCACACCATCACTTTTTCATGATGTGCAACTGCATACCCTGTCCCGCGGAATCCGCCGTCCCTTCCGCTCCTGCTCTCAAGGGAGCGCCGTTGCTATTCAAGGGAGCTTATGCTATTCAGAGGGGGTGCTTTTCTCAATGGGGGGGGGCACCTTTTGGTGTACAGGAGTGCCTGTGCTAACCAGAGGGCGCCTATGCTATCCAGGGGCGTCGTTATTCCTCTACTGGGGGGGGCGTCTTTTTCTATCCAGGGGTGCCTCTTGCTGTCTAGGGGGCGCCTTTGCTTTCCAAGGGCGCCTATGCTATCCAGAGGGGCGCCTTTTCTCTGCGGGGGGGCGCCTTTTGCTGTCCAGGGGTGCCTGTGCTAACCAGGGGGCGCATGGGATATCTAGGGGCGCCGTTTCTCTTCTTCCGAGGCGCCTCAGCTGTCCAGGAGGCGCCCACGCTTTTCAAGGGCGCCTATGCGATCCAGAGGGGCGCCTTTACTCAAGGGGGGGCGCCTTTTGCTTTCCAGGGCGCAGCTTTGATGTCAAGGTGCGCCATTCATGTATGAAAATGTCTTTCACAGAGGATCCTACCTCTTTGGGTAGGTGGTGATTAGGCCTGATTTTCTCTGACCGGCCGGGGGCGCCGGCCAAATCCGGAGGTGCCACCCAAATCCGTGGGGGGAGGGGGCGCCTCTCCGGACTAGGTCAAAACCAGGTGTGCGAGAAGATACTTTTGCACACAAACATTTTTTCATGGTGTGCAACTGCAGACCCTGTCCCGCGGAATCCGCCGTCCCTGCCGCCGTTGTTCTCCGGGGGGTGTCTTTTTCTCTCCAGGAGGCACCTCTGCTCTCCAGGGGGCGCCTTACCTACCCAAGGGCGCCTATGTTATCCAGGGGCGCCAATTCTCTGCGGGGGGCGCCTTTTGCTGTCCAGGGGGCGCATGTGATATCCAGGGGCGCCGTTTCTCTTCTCCGGAGGCACCTCGGCTTCCAGGAGGTGCCTACGCTATCCAAGGGCGCCTATGCTACCCAGAGGGGCGCCTTTACTCAAGGGGGGGCGCATTTTGCTGCCCAGGGCGCGACTGTGATGTAAGGGGGCGCCATTCATATATGAAAATGTATATATTTCACAGAGGATCCTACCTCTTCAGGTAGGCGGTAATTAGGCTTGATTTTCTCTGACCGGCCGGGGGCGCCGGCTGAGGCTGGGGGAGGGGGCGCCTCCTGGGCAAAGACAAAACAAGGGGTGCAAAAAGATACTTTTGCACCACTTGAAAAAAAATCGAGTGGTGCAACTGCACCACTTGCACCCTGGAATCCGCCGTCCCTGAAGTCAGTATGTATTTTATGTGAAAGAAATCTAGCTTGACTCCATGTTTAAGGGGTAGAGAATATTCCTTTTTCGGATCACTGGGTCAAAGAGCCGATAATTTGCGTCTCTGACAATCCAAGCTCGCAGCTCTTACCGTCAACAAATGCGATACCAGGCACTTCGCGAATCCGCTGAATCTGCCTAAGACCGTGGCAAACCTAACGTGTGCTTTTTGATTGACATCTCTAATACCTCATTCATTCGGACGCGAGTACTGGCTCGTAAAATCAGCAACCTAGGCTTGCCTGAAGTGCTAGCACGTGCGATGCCGCGTCATAGGACCTTGATTACAGCGGATTCATTTACTGACTCTTGTATCCGCGGATTTCTAGCCTTCTCTAGTGCGGTACAGTTGTTTGGCAATTATTAGCAAGATATCTAATTTGAGAAACCCTTGTAAAGATGGTGAGTCAAAGCACAAAATCTGGTGGATGTAATTTTAAAAATCCGTTCGATCGTGCAGCGAGAAATTGGATGTCATAAAAAATGAAGTGCCGAAGCCGTCCTTGAAACGGGAAGCTCTCGTGAATACCTTGTCCTTCCCGGCTTACTTACCTACCTACCATGGGCGCCGAAAGCGGGGGGACGGGGGGGACGTCCCCCCCAAAATTTTTGGGCCAATGGTCATGAAGGCTGTCAGGTACCGAATATGCTCAAAATTCGCCTCCCCAGTCAACACCAGCCCGGGTCCGTCCCCCTGCGAAAATTCTGTGGCGGCGCCCCTGCTACCTACCTATACTTCTTGAATATTATCTTGCACCTTCATATACTGCCGCATAACCGTTTCCACAATCCCCAAAGTTTTTTATATATATATATATATATATATATATATATATATATATATATATATATATATATATAATATGATACTCAATATTTAAATATGAATATTCTTTTTGCTCATCGACTTGAGCTTGCCCGCTCTCCAGGCGACCTGCTGCATCCGCCCCTGTCCACTATCAGGTAAAAAGCCTGGGCGACGTCCCCATCTCTAAACCAATCGTACCTAGGCTGTCATAATATTCAAGCGCTGCCACTGGTTTCAAAGCATCTCTTTAGTGTCACTTTTGGGCGTTGGGCCACGTCACGACCTGCTTCCCGATAAACCCAACGTTAACCAAAATGTCTTGAAATGTGAAATTTCGGACATGTGTATGCTGGAGCCCGCCCTGGAATGGAAATCCAGATGAATCTCCGGACCGTTGGTAAATTGAATCGAGTAGGTCAGGAATCGGGCAACTTTTAACCTAGATACGGAAGCTAATTTTCAGTTTGAACCAGTTTGTCCCAGTTAACAAAAAAGGCTCCCGGAAGAATCCGTAATTCCTAGAATTTCCAGGTCATTTTCTAGTGATTTTCAAATACCTTATACATGTATCGAGCCTCAGACAGCAATTGATAGATAAACATCTAACCTTACCAATCATCAATATCAAAATTATCAAAATAACAAGACTTACCAAACTCAACACACAATACAATTTCTGATTAGGGCTGATAACCTTGATTTCCAAATAAATTTCTCCGGATTTCCTGATGAAATTTTGTGTTAAATTTCATCCATGATGCATCACCAGCAGACATGCATGCACGCATACACGTATGTGAAGGCAATCATTAACACCTGCTGGTTTGAGGGTACCCCCCTAAGGTTTTTCACGGCAAGCCCAATATCAGCGGCGCGCATCGCCAACGAACTAGTGTACCTGCTAGATGGTATTTTTTGCAACTCTTATACAAATTTAGATGCAGGTCATAGGTCACACCACCACTTCAGCGCAAGTGACCTAACCTAAAATGTCCTAAGTTCACCGCACGTAGAAGGTCACTGAATACAATTTGTAGAAAGTGTTTTTTTATATCGATCAGATGCAGTCAGATACGGGCCATGACCTCACCTTAGAAAATACATGGATAAACTGGCGTTAGTACGATAACTTAAACCTCGCCCCGGTGAGCTGGGGGTGTTTGAAAACGCCCCTTGGTTTTTTCTAACGGCATAAAAAACGGTGGTGCGATGCCCCACCGTACTTAGCACACCTTATCCTTCATCAACTCTGCAGTTTTTTTTACAAAATTTTCAGTTAGGTCAAGCAGGTTACTAGAGCAGGTCAACAGCAGGTTACCTCCAAAAAAAGTTTAAGATAGCATAAGTAAAAGGAGGGGGAATCTATCCAGCTGAAACTCGTATCACATAATGGGCCCAACAAGTACTACAAATACATTCCAGGATTCTCACATCGCTGACCTGAGGTCAGGTACGGATCATGGGTTATCTCAGGCCAGGTCACCAGTGCAGGTCAAGTGATATCACCTCCAAAAAAGTTAAGGATTGCATATGTAAGAACAGACAAACTCTAGTGTCTATCTAATTAAAACCCATATGACATACTGGGCCTACTGAGTGTATTTTTCATATCAATGACCTAGGGTCAAGAACCATCATAACCTCTCCATTTAAAATGCATGTGGAGAACGGGAATTGTGTGAAAGCTGTACCTATCTCTGTGGATAAAGCATAAAATTCCTTCCTTTTCTCTGTATCGCAGTATCCTAGGCCCCTTTCCAGGTTAATATTGCAGGTTTGAATCTATGACCTCTGACAGGTTATCTTGGACTAGTTAAGCAGGTTTTCAGACTTGGGTCAATGATAGGAAACCTGTGATGCCAGTGAGGACTGGCGAGGTAGAAAATCTGCGCCACCAGTGAGGACTGGTGAGGTAGAAAATCTGCGCTGCCAGTGAGGACTGGCGAGGTAGAAAACCTGTGCTGCCAGTGAGGACTGGCGAGGTAGAAAACCTGCGCTGCCAGTGAGGACTGGCGAGGTAGAAAACCTGCGCTGCCAGTGAGGACTGGCGAGGTAGAAAACCTGCGCTGCCAGTGAGGACTGGCGAGGTAGAAAATCTGCGCCGCCCGGGAATCGGACCCGGGTCGCAAGAATGGGAATCTTGCATGATACCACTACACCAGCGGCGCGGCGGTGCTACGCCCGCCAATGGGATTTCCAGCTTCGTAGGAAATGATTATAAAACTTTCATTTTAATACCATTACGTTTGAATTATCATTGTAAGTCGATTGATATGCATATTGACTATGCCAGATTAGATGATGACCTTGAACTGACCTTAGGTCACGTCGTTTTTATGCTTTGACTTAGTATAGTCATATCATACATTATTTTATTTGCTGTAACGAGAGGAAGCGAATGGTGCATACAATATAATTATAACGGAACTCAGAAGCCCAGAGACCCAGTCAGCCCCTAGAGCCGAGAAACTCTTCTTTAACTGTAACCTGCCACGTAATTTAACCTTTGATGGCCTCAATATTGGCCTGAGCCAAAAAGTAACAAATGTAGTTCCTTTATTAATTCGTATGGCATCCACTAGTGTTCGCTTTTTTCGGTATTCCGCGTAGGAGCTGAGATCAAGGGGGGATGAATTTAACCCCCCCCCACCCCTCCACGGCGAAGGTGGCTCGGAGGCCCACCGGACAGGATACATATGACCAAACAAACATACAGACACGCACACAAGATATACATACATACAGTCTCTCATACACACATTCCCAAGAGCACAACATTAGGCCGGGACGTCGAGCGCATTAATGTGAAACATAGTGTAAATCAAAGTTGAGCGCAGGAAAGCGGGGTAACAGATCAGTGGCTTTCATCAAATCCTCACATAGCCGAAAATGCGGCTCCAACTAGTGGATCCATACGTTTATTTCATTACACACTGGCATACATATGAGCGTAGCACACAATACAGGATATAGTCACTAAAGAACGAGGTAACCGCATTGCGAACACCAACACCCACGCGCAATCCAGTTGGTTATGGTGTCAGGAGGGAGGCCGGGTAGAATGCGAGTAGCACTTTATTTTGGCTACCCTTACGAGGAGAGTAGGATGCGGGAACCGCGCACTATCGCCTCACTGAGATGGCACCCTGTGTAGCAAGTGTAGGTTAGAATAAAAACGTATATAAATATTTGGCAAAAATTGAGTTAAAAAATAATAATAATAATAAATAAAATTAAATAAAGAAAAATAAGCAGTGCTGCGGCTGCGGCCAGTGCAGTCAGTGGTGTGGTAGCAGTCAGTGTAGTCCGGTTAACACGGCACATGCACCATGCCGGAATCTCGCGTGCGTGCCCTTGTGTTTTCCTGAACGTATTCGCAGTAGACCTTGCCGAGACGCGGGCAAGTGCGTCCCCAGTCATGTAGGAGCGACCGAATAAGGAGAGGGGGGGCGGCCAGGCGGCCAACATCGGAGATAGGAAAGGCCAGCGAACGGCGGCAAGTAGGCTCACATCGGCTCAAGCATTCACAGACTGGGCGTTTCGGCACACTTTCAGATGGTTCACAACCGAGCATTTCGGCACACTTTCAAATGGTTGATTAGATACAACCCGCATAGAGGGCACCATATCGATGGTTCTGCTCGGCTGCTGCCAGCTGGGTAACAACACCGGGCCCGAATGGCTGGAATTTCGATTACCGGAAGTGACATCACCGTCCCCCAGTCATCATGATGTCATCTCAAATGAATATTTGACCTAGGCTGGAGCGGGCTCGGTAAAAAACACAGTAATAAAGCAAGACGGTGCCACTCGTATGAGCACAATAACACCGGCACCGACACCACCGGTCACAATTCGTTGCCGGTTCGGGAATCGCACAGCGCTCATCAAGCGATTGTAAAAAGCTGTAAATTTGTCATGAGTGTTTTTATATCCATCATGTGCAGCCACACAAGGGCCATGACCTAACCATACAAAATACATAGAGAAACTGGCGTTAGTACGATAACTTAAGCCTCGCCCCGGTGAGCTGAGGGCGTTTGAACACGCCTCGGGTATTTTCGGCGGCACCAAAAAACGGTGGCGCGAAGCTCCACCATACTTGGCACACCTTATCCTTGATGAATTCTGCAGCTTTTACGAAACTTTAAGGTTATATCACACAGGTCAGGTCACCAGTGCAGGTCAAGAGTAGGCCACCTATAAAAAAGTTTAAGATAGCATAAGTAAAAACAGGGGGAATATATCAATTGAAACTCGAAGGACATAATAGGCCCAACGAGTGCTACCACTCCGGGATTTTCATATCCATGACCTAAGGTGAGGTCAGGATTATGGGTTATCTCAGGCCAGGTGACCAGTGCAGGTCAAGTGATATCACCTCCAAAAAAGTTTAGGATAGCATAAGTAGGAACAGAGAAATTCTAGTGTCTATCTCATTGAAACCTATATGACATGATGTGCCTACCAAGTACTACAAAATGTATTCGGAGATTTTTCATATCGATGACCTAGGGTAAAGAACCATCATGACCTCTCCATTTAAAATGCATGTGGAGAACGGGAATTGTGTGAAAGGTGTCTCTATCTCTGTGGATAAAGTATAGAATACCTTCCTTTTCTCTAAATCGCAGTATCCTAGGCCCCTTTCCAGGGTAACACGCGCATTGACGGGGGCGGGTACCCGCCCCCTCTCGGGTTTTTCGGAGACAGTAGAAAAACGGCGGCGCGTAGCGCCGCCGTATTTGGTATACCTTTTCCCTCAACATTTTTACAACTTCTGTGAAAATTTTAAGGTTAGGTCATCTCAGGTCAGGTCACCAGTACAGGTCAAGTGACCCGACCTCAAAAAAAGTTTAAGATAACATAAGTCGGAGCAGGGTGAACTTATCCGATTGAAACTCATATCACATAATGGCCCCACCGGTTTCTCTAAAATATGTTCCGGTATCTTTTATATCGATGAACTAAGGTCAGGTACGAGGCATGACCTCTCCATTGGAAAATACATGGCAAAAATGGTTTTTACGGAATAACTCAGTAACGGATGGTGATAGAGTATTTATTTTAGCTTGCATTAGACTCGCCTGGGCTTTGCGGTTCTAATGATATGCATTTTATATAATTTGACCCTGACCTGACTTCAGGTCACGTCAAATCCTTGATTTGACCTAGCAAGGCCAAATTGTATATCATTCGATTCGGCTTGCTGAGGATTCATATAGTTCAAGTCGTTTTTCTCTATCTTTACTTGTTCAGATGTAATGGCCGAAAAACTTAATTTACATGTTATCCCTATGACGGGCATGTTTTGACCTCTCGTGACCTTAAATGTGACTTGAAAAAAAATGGTTCTAATGTTTTCGATGGAGAAGTGGATGGGCAGCCCAACGCCGTTTACCGTTTTTCGCTACCTACCGTGGTTCTCGAGATCTTAGGGGGCGGGTACCCGCCCCCCCGTCAATGCGAAGGTGGCTCAGACCCCCGTCAATGCGCGTGTTAATGTCGCGAGTTTGGATCGGTGACCTCTGAGAAATCATCTTGGACTAGTTAAGCAGGTTTTGAGACTTGGGTCAATGGTAGAAAACCTGCGCCGCCAGTAAAGACTAGCCAGGTAGTAAACCTGTGCTGCCAGTGAGGACTGGCGAGGTAGAAAACCTGCGCTGCCAGTGAGGACTGGCGAGGTAGAAAACCTGCGCTGCCAGTGAGGACTGGCGAGGTAGAAAACCTGTGCTGCCAGTGAGGACTGGCGAGGTAGAAAACCTGTGCTGCCAGTGAGGACTGGCGAGGTAGAAAATCTGTGCTGCCAGTGAGGACTGGCGAGGTAGAAAACCTGTGCTGCCAGTGAGGACTGGCGAGGTAGAAAACCTGCGCTGCCAGTGAGGACTGGCGAGGTAGAAAACCTGCGCTGCCAGTGAGGACTGGCGAGGTAGAAAACCTGCGCCGCCCGGGAATCGGACCCGGGTCGCAAGAATGGGAATCTTGCATGATACCACTACACCAGCGGCGCGGCGGAGGTGCGCCCGCCAATGGGATTTCCAGCTTCGTACAAAATGATGATACAACTTTTATTTTGATACCATTACGTTTGGATTACTATTGTGAGTCGATTCATATGTATATTGACTATACCAGATTGGATGGTGACCTGACCTTAGGTCACATCGCTTTTATGTTTTGACCTAGTATAATCATATCATACATCCTTTGATTCGCCGTAACAAGAGCAAGTCAATGGTGCATCGAAATTCATTCTAACGGAACTCTGTCAGCCGCTAGAACCCAGAGATTCTTCGCTAACCTGTCACCCTATTTAACCTGTGATGACCTTAATATTGGCGTGAGCCAGAAAGTGACAGACGTAGTTAATTCATTAATTCTTACGAGCGATCCATCAGCTTTCCCGTATTTTTTTCGCTATTCCGCATAGGAGCTGAGATCAAGGCGGGAATTTAACACCCCACCCCACCACAGCTAAGGTGGCTCGGAGGCCCAACGGACAGGATACATATGACCAAACAAACATACAGACACGCACACAAGACATACATATATACATCCAGTCAAGAACCATCATGACTTCTCCATTTAAAATGCATGTGGAGAACGGCAATTGGGTGAAAGGTATCTCTATCTCTGTGGATAAAGCTTAGCATACTTTTTCCAAATCGTAGTATCCTAGGCCCCGTTCCAGGTTAACCTTCGCCCAGGTGGGGGTCTTTTTAGATCCCTCTCGGGTTTTTCCGAAGTGACCAAAAAACGGCTGCGCGCAGCGCCACCAAACTTAGTCTGTTTTTTTATCATTTTTACATCTTTCCTGAAAATTTCAGCTCAAGGTCATATCAGGTCAGGTCACCAGCCCAGGTGAAGTGACCTCACCTAAAAAAATGCTTAGGACTGCATAACTTAAAGGTGGCTTGATCGATCAAGTTGAAACTCATACCACATATTGGGCCCACCAGGAGCTAAAACATGTGTTCCGGGATTTTTTATATTGGTGACTTAAGGTCATGTGCAGAGTTTGACCTCCCCATTGTAAATACATGGAGAAAATCACAAAATGAGCTTTTCTCAGAAAGTATAGATTGAATCAACTTCAAACATCGGTTACGACTTGCTCTTAGCCATTTTTGAAGTTGATGCCAACAATTTTGACTTGTGACCTTTGAAAGGTCAGCTTAGGTCAAATAAGCATTTATGGTGTTTTACTCCATAAATTTTGAATAAACAAAGATAGAACTTTTATTTTGTCACCAAAGTGTTTGTATAGTCACTGCAAGTCAAATGATGTACATCATGACTATAGCAGGTCAAGTTGGGTCAGACCGTTGACCTGGGTCAGGTCAAATTCCTAAATTTGACCTGGAATAAAAATATTATATATCATTTGATTCGTATTGACAAGAGGATTGCAATGGTGCATCAACTATGGCTGCATCTTGCTTGGTTTAAAAGTTATTAGCGAAAAAGTAGACGCCCTTTTATGCACGGGTGGCTATGGATATTCCCAAGAACATTCCCAATATTCAGTGACCTGTAGCTCCCTAGGCTTTCACCTGACCCGAAAACCAATGCCACTGTAATGAAAGAACAACTCAAGAGCTTTCGAATGAACTTTTAAAAAAATGTTCCTAGCTATTAGAGTTTCTGAGATATATGAGGTTTCCTAAGTATACCTCATATTAGCGGTTTTGACCTATTTTGACCTCTCGTGACCTTGATATTGACCTGACGAGAAAAATGAAGTATTTTTGATATAGTTTTTACAGAGCTTTCGATTGCCGTTTTACGTTTTTCTAGCTCTCTTAGTTTTTTTTAGATCGTGGGGGTCTTTTTAGCCCCCCCCTCCCCCACCAGGGCGAAGCTGGCTCACACTCGCCACCGGGGCAAGGGTTAATGTCACAAGTTTGGATTTGTGACCTTTGAGAGATCATCTCGGACTAGTTAGACAGGTTTTCAGACTTGGGTCAATGGTAGAAAACTTGCGGCGCAAGTAAAGACAGGTAAGGTAGAAAACCTGCGCCGCCAGCAAAGACTGCCGAGGTAGAAAACCTGTGCTGCCAGTGAGGACTGGCGAGGGAGAAAATCTGCGCCGCCCGGGAATCGGACCCGGGTCGCAAGAATGGGAATCTTGCATGATACCACTACACCAGCGGCGCGGGCGTGGGGCGGCCGCCGACGATCACGCCAATGGGATTTCCGGCTTCGTAGGACATAAGAGAACTTTTATTTTGATACCATTACGTTTGGACTATTATTGTGATTCGATTGATATGCATATTAACTATTCCAGATTAGATGGTGACCTTGACATGACCTTAGGTCACATCGTTTTTGTGTTTTGACTTAGTATAGTCATATCATACATCATTCGATTGGCCGCAACGAGAGCAAGCGAATGGTGCATGCAAATTAATTCTAATGGAACTCTGTCAGCCGCTAGAGCCCAGATACTCTTTTCTAGCCTGTCACCTTATCTAACCTGTCATGACCTTAATATTGGCCTGAGCCAAAAGACGGGAGATATAGTTACTTCATTAATTCTTACGACCTATCCACCAGTTTTCGCGTTTTTTTTCGCTGTTCCGCATAGGAGCTGAGATCAAGGGGGGATTTTAACCCCCCCACCCCAATCCCACCACGGCGCTGGTGGCTCAGAGGCCCACGGGACAGGATAAATATGACCAAACAAACATACAGACACGCACACACGATATACATACCTGGTGGCCCAAAAAAACGTCCCAGACTTTGGCTCTCTTTATCTTTCTTATCTGACCAAGGAAGTATACCAATTTCGGTATCAGACAATCTTGCTCATGTTTAAATGTGTGTATGGAATTTGAGATAAATCTGCTGATCCGTTGTTGTTTTACAGTCATATTTTTTAAAGCAGTCAAAATGCACTTTTTCCTGGGCTAGTTTATTGAAACTCGTGAACCATGGCACCTCCCTCTGCACGAACCATTGCGTGCAGGCCTTCTTTGAGAGGCGTGACTGTTCGTGATGCAGACGCTCCTCAGGAAGATCCATATTTTTCCCGTTCTGTAGACACGGTTGTTCTGAGTGTTAGTTGGAACTTCCACGGTTCCACGGTTCGTTTTCATCAGCGAAGACTGTCTTCTTCACATCAGCCATGCCGATACTCTTGTACAGTCCAGCTGCTCTTGTCTCGCGTTTCTACCGCACGGATTCTGGTATAGGTGGGCAGCGAAGTCGCTTGAAAGCTTAAAGCTTCTTTTTCTTCAAGTGGCGTTGGACTGATAACCTAGAGACGCCCAAGGTCTTGGCAATCTTTCGCTGACCCAGGTGGGATCCTGGCTGGTCCGCCTACGAACAAACCATGTCCTCGATCTCTTCCTCCTGATGCTGTGTCAAGTCGCTTCGGGGACCAGCTCCAGCTCTCCTGTCGGATGAGCCAGTCTTTTGGAGCTTTTCAATGTGCTTGTTTATGCTTCGACCATTCCAGGGTAAACGAGGGAACTCCTTCACCAAATGTCCCATGCGCCATCTGTTTTGCTCAAAACAGAGCTTTATGATAGACTTCGCGTCTTTCATAAGGACCATGTTGGCATTAAAAATACAGTTTTGAGCTTTAAGGTACTCTGATCATTCACATGTGAGACAGACCATATATTATGCAATGCTTTCGTATTTATTCGCAATCTCACGGGCCAGCACGTGCCAAAGTTACGACACCAAATCTGGCGATAAAGGGAATCGACAGCAGAAAACTTAATTTTTACTGACATAGGTAGGCATATTTTAAAAACTATAAATTCTCTGGACAACAAAATTTGAACACATTGAAAAATATGAGTTTTATTCCTGCTAAAAATTTCATAGAAATGTATTGCAGATTTACTGAAATATGGCCTTCCAAAGTTGGGGAGGTTTTTTGGACCACCTGGTATATACATACAGTCTCTCATACACATATTCCCACGAGCACAACATTAGGCGCTGGCCGCCAATGCCGCTAGCCCGCGACGTCGAGCGCATTAATGAGAAGCATAGTGTGAATCAAAAGTGGGCGCAGGAAAGGGGTAAATATCCAGTGGCTTTTATCAAATCCTCATATAGCCAAAAATGCGACTTCAACTAGTATGAGCACAATAACACCGGCACCGACACCACTGGTCACGATTCGTTGCCGGTTCGGGCACCGCACAGCGCTCATCAAGGGATTGTAAAAAGCTGTAAATTTGTCATAAGTGTTTTTATATCGATCATGTGCAGCCAGACAAGGACCATGACCTCACCATAAAAATACATGGATAAACTGGTGTTAGTACGATAACTTAAGCCTCGCCCCGGTGAGCTGGGGGTGTTTGAAAACGCCTCAGTTTTTTTCGGCGGCAAAAAAGGTGGCGCGAAGCGCCGCCGTACTTGGCACACCTTAGCCTTGATGAATTCCGCAGCTTTTTACAAAACAAATACACTACGGGATTTTCATATCAATGACCTAAGGTCAGGTACGTATTATGGGTTATCTCAGGCCAGGTGACCAGTGCAGGTCAAGTGAAATCACCTCCAAAAAAGTTTAGGATAGCATAAGTAGGAACAGAGAAATTCTAGTGTCTATCCAATTGTAACCTATACGACATGATGTGCCTACCAAGTACTACAAAATGTATTCGGAGATTTTTCATATCGATGACATAGGGTCAAGAACCATCATGACCTCTCTATTTAAAATGCATGTAGAGAACAGGAATTGTGTGAAAGGTGTCTCTATCTCTGTGGATAAAACATAGAATACCTTCCTGTTCTCTAAATCGCAGTATCCTAGGCCCCTCTCCAGGTTAATGTCGAAAGTTTGGGTCTGTGGCCTCTGAGAGGTCATCTTGGACTAGTAAAGCAGGTTTTCAGACTTGGGTCAATGGTAGAAAACCTGCGCTGCCAGTGAGGACTGGCAAGGTAGAAAACATGTGCTGCCAGTGAGGACTGGGGAGGTAGAAAATCTGCGCCGCCAGTGAGGACTGGCGAGGTAGAAGATCTGCGCCGCCCGGGAATCGGACCCGGGTCGCAAGAATGGGAATCTTGCATGATACCACTACACCAGCGGCGCGGCGGTGGTGCGCCCGCCAATGGGATTTCCAGCTTCGTACGAAATGATGGCCCGCTGCTCAGAAGCATGCAGTGGCAGTGCATGTCCCAGGCTTGGGATCGGTTCCCCTGAGGCGCTCCGGCGCTCAATAGTTTACCCGACGTACAGGTCGGCTGGCAACTGACTGATGAGAGGGTGATCTGAGCGGGGCGGCCGTCCCTGTGCTTTGTGGGACGTTAAACTCTGGCTTCTAAATTAACCCTCCATTGAGGGAGTTACTCGTTCGGGTGGTGGGGTCGGGGTCTCCGTGACAAGTCCCTTGATGACTTTAGTGAGACTCTGACTCCGGCAGCCTTACTAGGAACAGCTTGAACAAAATTTATAAAAAAAAATATAAAAAAGATAAAACTTTCATTTTGATACCATTACGTTTAAATTATCATTGTAAGTCGATTGATATGCATATTGACTATGCCAGATTAGATGGTGGCCTTCAACTGACCTTAGGTCACGTCGTTTTTATGTTTTGACTTAGTATAGTCATATCATACATCCTTTGATTCGCCGTAACGAGAGCAAGTCAATGGTGCATCGAAATTCATTCTAACAGAACTCTGTCAGCCGCTAGAACCCAGAGACTCTTCTCTAACCTGTCGCCTTATTTAACCTGTGATGACCTCAATATTGGCCTGAGCCAAAAAGTGACAGATGTAGTTAATTCATTAATTCTTACGAGCTATCCATCAGCTTTCCCGTATTTTTTTCGCTCTTCTGCATAGGAGCTGAGATCAAGGCAGGAATTTAACACCCCACCCCACCACGACTAAGGTGGCTCGGAGGCCCACGGGACAGGATACATATGAGCAAACAAACATACAGACACGCACACAAGATATACATATATACATCCAGTCTCTCATACACACGTCCCCATGAGCACAACATTATGCGCTGGCCGCCATTGCCGCTAGCCCGGGAGGTCGCGCGCATTAATGTGAAGCATAGTGTAAATTAAAATTGGGCGCAGGAAAGAGCAGTCCAGTGGCTTTCACCAAAACTTCATATAGCCGAAAATGCGACTTCAACTAGTATGAGCACAATAACACCGGCACCGACACCACCGGTCACGATTCGTTGCCGGTTCCGGGTACCGCACAGCGGTCATCAAGCGATTGTAAAAAGCTGTGAATTTGTCATAAGTGTTTTTATATCCATCATGTGCAGCCAGATAAGGGCCATGATCTCACCATAAGAAAACATGGATAAACTAGCGTTAGTACGATAAATTACGCCTCGCCCCGGTAAGCTGCGGGTGTTTTAACAAGCTTCTGGTTTTTTCGGCGGCAAAAAAAAGGTGGTGCGGAGCGTCACCGTACTTGGCACACCTTATCCTTGATTAATTCTGCAGCTTTTAACAAAACTTTAAGGTTAGATCACGGTCAGTTCATCAGTGCAGGTCAAGAGTAGGTCACCTCTAAAAAAGTTTTAGATAGCATAAGTAAAAAGAGGGAGAACACATCGACTGAAACTCGAAGTACATAATGTGCACAACGAGTACTATAAATACACCCCGGGATTTTGATATCGATGACCCAAGGTCAGGTGAGAATTATGGGTTGTCTCAGGCCAGGTCACTAGTGCACGTCAAGTGGAATCACCTCCAAAAAGGTGTAGGATAGCAAGCTGGAATAGCAAGTCAAGATAGCAATCTGGAACAGAAAAAGTCTAGTGTCTATCCAATTGAAGCCTATGTGACATGATGTGCCTACCAAGTACTACAAAATGTATTCGGAGATCTTTCATATCGATGACATAGGGTCAAGAACCATCATGACTTCTCCATTTAAAATGCATGTGGAGAACAGGAAATGTGTGAAAGGTGTCTATCTCTGTGGATAAAGCTTAGAATACCTTCCTTGTCTCTAAATCGTAGTATCCCAGGCCTCTTTCCAGGTTAATGTTGCAAGCTTGGATCTGTTACCTATGTGACGTCATCGTGGACTAGTTAAGCAGGTTTTCAGACTTGGGTCAATGGTAGAAAACCTGCACCGCCAGTAAAGACTGGGCAGGTAGAAAACTTGCGCTGCCAGTGAGGCCTGGCGAGGTAGAAAACCTGCGCCGCAGTATCACTGATCAGGTAAAGCCTGCGCTGCCAGTGAGGACTGGCGAGGTAGAAAACCTGCGCCCCCAGTGAGGACTGGCGAGGTAGAAAATCTGCGCTGCCAGTGAGGACCGGCGAGGTAGAAAATCTGCGCCGCCAGTGAGGACTGGCAAGGTAGAAAATCTGCGCCGCCCGGGAATCGGACCCGGGTCGCAAGAATGGGAATCCTGCATGATACCACTACACCAGCGGCGCGGCGGAGGGGCGCCGCCAATGGGATTTCCAGCTTCGTAGGAAATGATGATAAAACTTTCATTTTGATACCATCCCATTTGGATTATCATTGTGAGTCGATCGATACGCATACTGACTATGTCAAATAGGATGGTGACCTTGACCTGAGCTGAGGTCACGTCATGTTTGTGTTTTGACCTAGTATAGTCATATCATACATCATTTGATTCGGCGTAAAGAGAGGAAGCGAATGCTGCATCGAAATTCGTTCTAACTGAACGCTGTCAGCCGCTAGAACCCAGAGACTCTTCTCTAGCCTGTCCACTCATGACCTGTCCTCATGACCTCATAACCTGTCATGACCTCAATATTGGCCTGAGCCAAAAAAGTGACCGATGTAGTTAGTTCATTAATTCCTATGGACTTTCCACCAGCTTTCGCGTTTTTTTCGCTATTCCGCATAGGAGCTGAGATCAAGGGGGAGTTCAACCCCCAGCCCACCAGAATGAAGGTGGCTCGGAGGCCCACCCGGGGCGGGTGTTAAAAGACCATGGTGATATAACGATTATTTCGACGTCACTGTGTTTGGCCTTACACTGCAGAACGTATGTTATGCATGTCATCTATAATGAACTTGACCTGACCCTAGGTCAGGTTAATATTGTATTTGACCTAGAAAGATCATATCATGCATCATTCGATCGGGCTTAACGAGAGGATTTCAGTGGTGTAATATATTTTGGATAGCTCTGCTCTGTTGTAGTTATTGTCGTTGTGACAAAAACCTGGATTTCCATTGTATTTCAATAAGGATACTAATTGACCTCGTGACCTCACAAGTGGTTTAACCCAAACGATATTCACATTTTTGGTGGAGATCAAGACTGGCTATTTAACTCCGCTCCCGATTTTTGCTACCTCGAGTAGCTTTTAAAACCTTGAGGGGGTGGGTACCCCGTACCGGCGAAGATGGTGCAGACCCCATACAGGCACCTGTTAAAACTGGCTAAAAAATTGCACAAGCTTTTCTATCGGCGAAAATGTGGGCTGCTCTCAAATGTACCATATCAGAATAATGGAGCCGGGACATTTGTTGACACAAAATGTGGCCATACTGTTAAACCGGTTTAAACGTCTGCCGAGAAGAAAGGTGATTGGAGGTAAAAAAGAAGATGACAAATGCGGTCATTTTTTTCAAACTAAAAATACATAAAGCCAGATTTGTTCCAAACGTAAAGTCAACATCAAGACGAGGTTGGAGGGGCCATAGCTACTCGGTATCGAGTGTTCGCAGAGTTGAAAATGCTTGGAACACTCAGCCACACTATAGTTGTCCGGCTTCGAAACGTCGCAGGCAAGCAGCACGTCCCTGCATCCCAGTATGGTCCACCACATCCCTGCATCATACTTGTTCCGATCTCCGATTGCCACGGCCGCGCGTCGGCTCGGCCACCGACGAGCCCCTGGCGGACACATCCCAGTCGCGTGATCGTCGGCGGCCGCCCCACCGCCGCGCCGCTGGTGTAGTGGTATCATGCAAGATTCCCATTCTTGCGACCCGGGTCCGATTCCCGGGCGGCGCAGGTTTTCTACCTCGCCAGTCCTCACTGGCAGCACAGGTTTCTACCTCGCCGTCCTCACTGGCGCGCAGGTCTTCGCCAGTCCTACTGGCGGCGAGGTTTTCACCTCATCGTTATACTGGCGGCGCGGTTTTCACCCGCCAGTCCTCACTGGCAGCGCAGATTTTCACCTCGCCGTCCTCACTGGCGCGCGGTTTTCTTCCTGCCAGTCCTCACTGGTGGCGAAGGTTTTCACCTGATCAGTTATACTGGCGGCGGGTTTCACCCGCCGTCCTCACTGGCGCGCGGTTTTCTACCCGCCGTCCTCACTGGGGCGCAGGTTTCTACCCGCCAGGCCTTACTGGCAGCGCAGGTTTTACCTTGCCAGTCCTCACCGGCAGCGCAAGTTTTCTACCTGACCAGTCTTTACTAGCTGCTAAACGACACCCTACAACGCATACTTTTGCGTAACAAGCGGGAAGTCGCCTTCATTTGCGTATCAAGAGGGGTCCACTTCACACTAAAACCGCTCGTCTGGAAATGTTCAATTGGGGGGGGTGCACAACCAGCTAAAAGAATATGCTTAAATTCTTAGTAGGCACAAAGCAAAACAAATTATTTATGTTTAATAGATAAAAATTAGATTTGGTTCGGTTAGGTAAGGTTTAGGTATTACAAATGGCCCCAGATAATATCCAAAAATTCCTTAGCATTTCATCTTGAAAATTTCATAATACATTTCATTTTCAGCAGCTTCTCGCTGTCGTTTTACATCTTTATCGCTCTTATCTTCGTCTGAACGAAAGGGGGGGCTACGTAAAAACCTCATTTGTTGCAAAATTTAGCATCCTTTTCCCAAGCTCCAGCTTCAGCCAACAATGTTCTTGCTTCTCCGCCAATGCCTCATCATGTCTACAAAAAGGAAAAATTTGAGTAGGAAGTAGCATTCTTTGACTAATGATAGATGATCCCGAGGGGAAGGAAATTCACACCAATATTTCAGGAATATAAGAAACTTCTGAATATTTCCGTTTATAAAAATTGGCACATGTGGTATTGGCTTTCATTTTCTGCTATGGAATTAGATGCTTTTAAATAAAAACTAAAGGCCTAATGTCAGAGCGTTCTATCTAATTGCCCTATGGGGTCCAAACTAGACACTTATTAGAAATGCACAAAATCAAAAAATATATCCGGCAAAATGAAAAAAATCGTCTTTCGGTGCTAAGATAAACCTCGCTTTACCACCGATCTGAAAGCTGCATACCGAAAAGTAATAAATTTCACCGGCAAAGCGTTACCAACAAAAACTGCTTACTACAGGGTGTGCCGACCTGCTCAATGTTCCGTCTATCCCGAGTTAAACCTCATTTGCCGCACACACTTTGAAGACAAATACCCTTAACATGCAGCGTGACTATGTCAGCACCATACCATCGTTAGGAAGATGCCGAACTCTGGGTTCATGCCGATCTCGTCGCCGTCGGTAAAGATGAAGAACTTTTTGCGCTCCTTTTTGGCGGCGAGGATGACGGCCACCTGCTGGGCGGCCACGGACAGCACGGGCAGCTGGATCCGGTTAAACTCGTCGAAACAGCCCCAGGAGCCTGACTGGGAGAGCCCTGCCGCAGACGCCGCCCGCCCCTGATTCCTCTGATTCGCAGCTGGTGCCAAACGTCGGATGATCGGGCACTCGGACGTTTCCTGCATAGTTATTCAACAAGGATCGCCCCGAAAGCAGTTACGCAAGTGCATTATAGATTTTCTGAGGTATGAACAAAAGTGAAAAATGCTGATTTTGTAATTATTATCGCCTCTGGTAAGTTTGCACAGCTTATAAATCGGGGTGTGGCTTGCTTTCGATTAATAGATATTTGAAGTGCAATTGCATGCGTTAATAATTGTTAGTTTGACCCCAGGGGAGCAATCAAAATTCAATAAAACTCAAATTGAATTCAAACTAACAAAGCAACAAACCAAATGGACGGCCAAAGTGTCCATGCCTGGTGTAATTTACTTTGGTTTGGCCCAGGATACTTTGGTTTGACCTATCACCAGCCCGCATTGTCCTGCCAGGGGCCTCCAGCCCCTCCTCGGCGTTTCCGGCCCCCAGTCCGAGAACACCTAGCCTTAACCAATCAACGAAGAATAAGCTTGGACATAGAAAATTAGCCATCGACTTCAATGCTAACGTGACTTTCCATCTTTAGGAATTTTACATGGTGAAGTTGCCATGATTATCTTTTGGAAATAGCAGGTATGTGCTTTACGTGATTTTTGGTGGGAGAATGTCTCAGATCGCAGGCACTTTCCGACAGATGCTGACCTTTGTGTGTTATGGTTATAGCACTGACGAACTTTTTTGTGAAGCAAACAGCTGTAAGCAGGCGTAAGCCCAGCTACACAAACATCCATGGTATACTTCACAGTACACAGTCTGCACACAAAACATTAAAGAAATACCTCCCTATTTACGGAATAAAAGCTTAAATCCGATCGAATTGTACCACAATTTTGCGAGCAACTGCAGATAATAAATTACGCAGCATGGCATCATTATGAGGTCAGTAGTATTGATATACAACACACAGCAGCTACGGACGGAGACGCACCGCCGTTCCGAGCCGGTAAGTATGCATGTATACACACGTGTGTGCTTTATAATCATGCATACATGAAGACCATACACACCCTTGTAAATGCGGCCGAGTCCGCGGAAGTCCATCTGATCGGAGCAGTTGAAGATGACCACGTACTTGGCCAGCGTTTTGCCCATGTCCTTGACGGTCTCGGTTTTGCCAGTGCCCGCGGGGCCGTTGGGACAGCCGCCCATTGACATGTGGAGCGCCTGAGCCAGCGTGATGTAGCACCTGCGGTGCCCCGCCGCCGCCGTGTCAACACAGCGCACAGTGTTCTAACGGAGCCGAAAGTGAGGACATAATTCAATATCTCAGGAAGTATGAATCCCAGATCAATAATGTTTGTATCAATCGAAAGTTCTGTTCCCACAGATTATGTGGACAATATATGAATGTCAAAACCTGACCACAGCGGGCATGACTGTCAGGTATTTGACCCTAGTTCAGCAACAAAAATAACTATATGTGTATATGATAATAAGGGGGCTTTGCATGGATGTTCTAGTTAACTTCCAGTCACTTTAAGTGTATACGCACGATATGCTTGACATTGAAGACGTTGTTTAACCCTCGCTTAACACACGCAGTGGAGGGGGCCCTAAAGTGCACCCACCTATTTTTCCAAAGTAGCCAGAAAACTGTTCGCCGCCGGAAAACGCTACTCGGCAACATTTGGAGAACTTATGAGGGTGTCGATTAATTAAGAAATTTTGAAAATCGGTCTATAATTTTTTACTTATAGACCTTCACAATCAGACCTGTATCTTGAGACCGTCGCCCTCGGACGGTCGCACCAGTTCGCCTGCACTGTAGACTGAGTGATGACGTCATAACGCCATATAATTAGGTTATATGTCAATTTTAACCCGCAAGGTCAAGGTAAAGGTCAAAGGTCTCATATCAAAGTCATTGACCACAATATTCCGGTCAGGCGTTACTCAGTGGCATTACTCAGTATGACGTATGCTATGCTATGAATATAGTTAGGGCTACTCAGGGTCAAGGTCACAGGTCAAGGTCAAAGTTTTCCAAGGTCAAACAAACCTTCATTTCCCACCCGAAGCCTGCTATAGTTCTGGTTATATTGTATATAACCACCCCCTTCCCTTTGGTGCGCTACTGCATGCAACCATGAAGACGAAATTGATCACATTAAACGGTGATATGTTTATTCATACACCAGCACAACGGTATTAGATTCCTACTGAATAAATACGAAACCTTTGGCTTGGTCCATGACCAAACTGTATTTTTTACGGCGTTGCGTCGATCGCACAGAACTATTTTACCAATGAACCTGCCTCACGTTTTATGTCACCCTGTGTGTACTTACTTGGTAAATATCAGTGAGCTGCTCGTTCTCTTTTTCAATGAAATTCCCAAATCCAAATGCTATATCAGCTATAAACAGGTTTCCCCGCGTTTCTACACTTATTCGCACCTCCATGTTTACAGCATCCAGTCCGAAAATCAAGTGACAATAAAAGAACATGAAACAAGTGCGTGTGCGTGCTGTGAGACTCCTTCCCCTGATGTTTTTTTAAGTGAACTTTGCAAAGGAAGAAGGGTTAATTTATATATCTCGGGTTTCACCCCATCGTGAGTTCTGAAAATGGCCTGTGCAAATACTAGCTGCGATTCTACGAATGGTTACTGGGTATGCTGGTGAACTGAGACATCAATTGAAAGCTTGGTTGTTCCAAACTGTAACCATTGCACTTTTTCACAATTATTGAGTGAAGACGTCAACGACAGTAGGTTAAAAAGTCCAGTCGACAAGCAATGTCAACAAAAAGTGTTCAGTTAACTCATTGTAACCAATGCACTGAACTTTCGCCGTGCCCCGGCCCACCTCCCTTCAAGCCTCCAGGCATATCTCGCCGACGGCCGCCGCCCCCGACCGACAGCGCGCGCGACATGCCCTTGTATAATTTGTCGCCATCATCATTGCCGCAGCGTGACGCAGCTGAAACTTGCAGGGCAGGTAGACGAAACATCTTGCCATAGTTTAACCCTATTTCCGTCAGGCTCCGGCTACCCCTATTTCCGGCAGGGGGGCAATATCGGCCCCCTAAGATCTCGTAATCTAACCGGCCGATTTTGAAAATTCAAAGTGCTATAGATTCCCTGACGCTCAACTTTATTTTGAAAAAGAAAATTTCAAAATTTTGATTTTTAAGGAGAAAGTCGTGCAAAATATACAATTTTTGTGTATTTTTAGATTTTCCATAACCCTTGTCTCTGTTGTACGATTTTCACAAAACTAGTTCAGATTTACAAATAATTGACCCAAAATTTTCATATACTCGAGTTACGCAAAATTCGAAATTCAATGGCAGTTCCAGGACCAGGACTATGAGGGGAAATATATACAACCTAAAAGTTTTTGTTACGCGGATTAGAAGCCGTGATATACTGTTGGCATCTTTGACACATAAATAAATGAAAAAAGTGAAAAACTCATCAGGGGCGGATGCAGTAAGGTAAAACAGTGGGGTAAAATACATCCCAACAATATGCGAGTGGTATGCATGAGTATATTAGTCCCTCGACTAGTTGAAATTTATTTCTGATAATTTTTACCCTCCATGGCAGCTCTGGGAAAGGGGGTGACATAGGCGGATCAAGGACTCTCGTCGTGGGGGGGGCGGGTGGGGGTGATTGGAAACACATTTTTAATATACAACGATATTGAGTCGCGGCGGTGATACTGGCTGGGAATATGCATTTTGAAAATGTGTAGTGACTGGACACGCCTCTGGTAATCTGGAATTTGGTTATAACTATTTTGAATTTTCATATACCCAATTGTATTCGCCCTGGCACGGCTGTAAGCAGTCTTCTCACTTACTAACGTTTAGTCCTTCTTGATAACATCCCCCATTTTGAACTGCTGTAACCGCCCCTGATGAATACAAATAGTGACAATTGTGAATGCACTATCATCTCACATAAAAAATGATATAATAAAACCATATAACTGGTATCAGGATCAGCAGAGACGGCTTCCTTTTACAAAGAACCCATCGCATACGATAATACTTGGTTTGTGGATAGAACCTCCCCAAAACCCAGCCATAGCTCCGCCCCTGGTAAATATATAATATTGACAATTTCAGAAAACCTGTCTGTACTAGTTTTAGGAAAAGTCAGGAAGTTTCAAGTTCTATCGCAAGCCGTTTCGGAGATATTCTTGAAAAACCTTAGGGGGGCAATATTAGCCCCCTGCCGGAAATAGGGTTAAAAGTGGTCCCAGGTTGGGGCAGGCGACGCAATTTTTGTATGCTTATCGATAATTAACGTAGTCTCAAAATGTATATGCATTGTATATGGTACATATTTTGCTCTCCAAATTTAATTGTAGCAATCTCTGGAGAAAACCGTTTGCAAGATCGGATTCTTCATGCCTTATGCTTTCTAACGAACCCTGGTTTGTCTCATCTTGTACGTTTTCTTAGCCTACAAAAAAGCATCGAAAATGAGCATTGCTCTTGGCCTTTGTCGTGTTAAAAGGCGAGAGATTCAAAGACAGCAGTTTGATGCCTTGCCAAGTTGACTACAAAGGCCTTAAATTTCTTGTTTGACATTTTCTGATACTCTGGTCCTTTTGCTGCCAGTTGCAAACATCAAAATCAGTTTTAAAAATAGTCAGAAATTCGAATAATGTCCCCATTTTGGCCTCCCTTAGAACACTGTGCAGCGTACTGGTACACTCACTGACTCGACGGCACCGCTTCTAAATACTGGTGTCGTGGGGAGTCGATACAGATTTGAAAACGAGCTGCAGTCAGTTTTAATAAGGTAGTGCTCGGTCGGCGGGCTTCCAAGAGAACATGTTCAATAACACTCTCACTAAGCAACAACGACCAACTTTACCGTGACCGAAACGGCAGAATTACACATTTTCTTGATCAGTAAACTCTAGACACTATCATGCACTTAATTTTCCGAAAACTTCTTTGCGGAAAACGGCAGAAAGGAACCAAATATTGTTCCAGACAAGTGAAATATAACACTAGACCAAAACCGTCACTTTGTGAGGAAACAAAGCGAGAGCACGAAACTAAACCAAACATGAAACCAGTGCCCCACACCTGGGCGTGTGTCCCGCCCGAGCCGAGCCATTACCGGTCAGTGTCCCAAACCTGGGCGCGTGTCCCGCCTGAGCCGACCCCTCACCGGTCAGTGTCCCACACCTGAGCGTGTGTCCCGCCTGAGCCGACCCCTCACCGGTCCGTGTCCCACACCTGGGCGCGTGTCCGCCCGAGCCGACCCTCACCGGTCGTGTCCCACACCTGGGCGTGTGTCCCGCCCGAGCCGAGCCTTACCGGTCAGTGTCCCACACCTGGGCGTGTGTCCCGCCCGAGCCGAGCCATTACCGGTCAGTGTCCCACACCTGGGCGCGTGTCCTGCCCGAGCCGACCCCTCACCGGTCAGTGTCCCACACCTGGGCGTGTGTCCCGCCTGAGCCGAGCCATTACCGGTCAGTGTCCCACACCTGGGCGTGTGTCCCGCCTGAGCCAACCCCTCACCGGTCCGTGTCCCACACCTGGGCGTGTGTCCCGCCCGAGCCGAGCCATTACCGGTCAGTGTCCCACACCTGGGCGCGTGTCCCGCCCGAGCCGAGCCATTACCGGTCAGTGTCCCACACCTGGGCGTGTGTCCCGCCCGAGCCGAGCCATTACCGGTCAGTGTCCCACACCTGGGCGCGTGTCCCGCCTGAGCCGACCCCTCACCGGTCAGTGTCCCACACCTGGGCGCGTGTCCCGCCCGAGCCGAGCCATTACCGGTCAGTGTCCTACACCTGGGCGTGTGTTCCGCCCGAGCCAACCCTCACCGGTCCGTGTCCCACACCTGGGCGTGTGTCCCGCCTGAGCCGACCCCTCACCGGTCAGTGTCCCACACCTGGGCGTGTGTCCCGCCTGAGCCGAGCCCTCACCGGTCCGTGTCCCACACCTGGGCGCGTGTCCCGCCTGAGCCGACCCTCACCGGACCGTGTCCCACACCTGGGCGCGTGTCCCGCCTGAGTCGACCCTCACCGGTCAGTGTCCCACACCTGGGCGCGTGTCCCGCCCGAGCCGAGCCATTACCGGTCAGTGTCCCACACCTGGGCGCGTGTCCCGCCCGAGCCGACCCCTCACCGGTCAGTGTCCCACACCTGGGCGTGTGTCCCGCCCGAGCCGAGCCATTACCGGTCAGTGTCCCACACCTGGGCGTGTGTCCCGCCTGAGCCGACCCCTTACCGGTCAGTGTCCCACACCTGGGCGTGTGTCCCGCCCGAGCCGACCCCTTACCGGTCAGTGTCCCACACCTGGGCGTGTGTCCCGCCTGAGCCAACCCCTCACCGGTCCGTGTCCCACACCTGGGCGTGTGTCCCACCTGAGCCGAGCCATTACCGGTCAGTGTCCCACACCTGGGCGTGTGTCCCGCCTGAGCCGACCCCTCACCGGTCCGTGTCCCACACCTGGGCGCGTGTCCCGCCTGAGTCGTCCCTCACCGGTCCGTGTCCCACACCTGGGCGCGTGTCCCGCCTGAGCCGACCCTCACCGGTCAGTGTCCCACACCTGGGCGCGTGCCCCGCCCGAGCCGAGCCATTACCGGTCAGTGTCCCACACCTGGGCGCGTGTCCCGCCCGAGCCGAGCCATTACCGGTCAGTGTCCCACACCTGAGCGTATGTCCCGCCTGAGCCGACCCCTCACCGGTCCGTGTCCCACACCTGGGCGTGTGTCCCGCCCGAGCCGACCCCTCACCGGTCCGTGTCCCACACCTGGGCGCGTGTCCCGCCTGAGTCGACCCCTCACCGGTCAGTGTCCCACACCTGGGCGCGTGTCCCGCCCGAGCCACCCTCACCGGTCCGTGTCCCACACCTGGGCGTGTGTCCCGCCCGAGCCGACCCCTCACCGGTCCGTGTCCCACACCTGGGCGCGTGTCCCGCCTGAGCCGACCCCTCACCGGTCGGTGAGCGGCGTGATGACCAGCCTCTCCGTGCATCCCAGAAACTCGTTCTGGTAAACGAAGTTGACGTCGGTGATGGCGATACGCGTCTGGTCACTCTCGTCCTTGAAGTAGAACCGACACTGCTTGAGCCATTCGAAGTCGCTGGCAGACTTGATCTGCAGACGACACTGTGGAAGCAGGGTAAACGCGTGATGCCGAGAGGGCAGCTCGTACCTGTCCGTTTACGTAGCAATGTATAACGAAATAAACGGCCTTAAAATGAAGGAAGCCCCTTCACTTTATAGCACAAACCTGAATAGTCGAGTCATTTAATATTAATTTTCAAGCCAGACCATACTGTATTTTAGATGGTCCAACGGCAATGTTTCAGCTCTTACACCTGCCTTAATGCCTTTCGTTGGTTTTCGTCCAAACAGGTATTCAACGAAGAAAACAATATTATTTACTTGAGGCGACCTCACCAAGAGGAGTCTGTGATTACCATGTGGTCGAATATGTCCCTCTGGTGGACGTGGACAGTGACCAGCGTCTCGTACTTGGTGCGCTCCAGTCGCGTCAGGTCGGCGGCCGTCCGATCAATCAGCAGGTTCAGTAGCTCCAGAAACCTGGCATCACACAAACAACAGGGTCAGCAGCTCCAGAAACCTGGCATCACACAAATAGCAACGTCAGCAGCTCCAGAAACCTGGCATCACACAATCAGCAGGGTTAGCAGCTCCAGAAACCTGGCATAACACAAACAACAGGGTCAGCAGCTCCAGAAACCTGGAATCACACAAACAACAGGGTCAGCAGCTCCAGAAACCTGGAATCACACAATCAGCAGGGTTAACAGCTCCAGAAACCTGGCATCACACAAACAACAGGGTCAGCAGCTCCAGAAACCTGGCATCACACAAACAACACGGTCATCAGCTCCAGAAACCTGACATAACACAAACAACAGGGTCAGCAGCTCCAGAAACCTGGCACCACACAAACACGGTCAGCAGCTCCAGAAACCTGGCACCACACAAACACGGTCAGCAGCTCCAGAAACCTGGCACCACACAAACAACAGGGTCAGCAGCTCCAGAAACCTGGCGTCACACAAACAACAGGGTCAGCAGCTCCAGAAACCTGGCATCACACAAACACGGTCAGTAGCTCCAGAAACCTGGCACCACACAAACAACAGGGTTAACAGCTCCGGAATCCTGGCATAACACAAACAACAGAGTTAACACGCGCCCCGCTGGGGGGCGAAATTCGCCCCCCTCCTGGTTTTTCCCAGATAGCTCAAAAACGAAAAGACGCAGAACAACGAAACTTACGGTACCTTATCCCTAATCGATTTTACACATCTGGTTAAATTTTTGAGTTAAGGTCATGTCAGGTCAGGGAGCTATTTAGGGTCAAGTGACTCAACCTCAAAGCCTAAAATTACGAGTTTGAAGCAGCGCCCAGGGAACATTAGCAAACTGATCAGTTTGTAACTTCCACAATATGATAAGGTCATTATGGTCTACAAATCTGCTATCTCGGAATTTTAATATTGTTGACCTAAGATGGGGTCAATTTTTTGGTCACCCCATTATAAGTCTACGGTGAAAAATAGAATGGACTCGTTTTCAGTAAATACTGGATAGATAAAGCTGAAAATCCTCAAACCGTCTATTCTTACCACGATCTTGACCATTAAGTTGAGTTTTTAACCTCTGGCCTCTCAAAGGTCATGTCAGGTCACAGGAGCATAGAGTGATTGTTTTGCGAATAACTTCGCACTGAATTGAGATAAAGGTCCCATTTTGCTTGCATTGTGCTTATATTTTCATGGGGAGTCGATTTATATGCAACATGGCCATACCAGGTCACTCTGTGATCCTGACCTAGGTCGAGGTCAGGTCATTTTGACTATTTGACCAAGCAAGGTCATATTATACATCATTCGATTCGCCGCGATGAGAGGAATCCAATGATGCATAAAGAATTGCTCCAGCTGCTCCCCTGAGGACATATCTAGAGAGGGAAACGTACACTGCTTTTTAAATGTTGGAGCATTCTTTGACCTATGCTGACCTTAATATTGACCTGACATAAAAAGTCTGCTTATAAATTATCTTCGTATTGTCAAGAGCTTTCGAACACCGCCCGCAATTTTCCTTTAGCTTTCGTGGGCAATGAGATACGGAGGGGGGCGAAACCCCCAGCGGGGCGCGTCATGCAAGGGACCCCAGCGGGGCGCGGGTTAATGGCTCCAGAAGCCTTGCATAACACAAACTACAGAGCCAGTAGCTCTAGAAACCTGGGATAATAAAAACAACAGAGCCAGTAGCTCTAGAAACCTGGGATAACACAAACGACAGGTTCAACAGCTCCAGAAACCTGGCACAACACAAACAACGGAGCCAGTAGCTCTAGAAACCTGGCATAACACAAACAACGGACTTAACAGCTCCAGAAAACTGGCATACTGCAGAAAACCAACAGGTTCCACAGCCCCAGAAAGCTACCATAACGCAATCAACATGTTCAACGGTTCTAGAAACTTGAGGGAATACCATAATCTAAGCAATCAACAGGTTTCGTAGCCCCATAAATCTAATTAATACCGTAGCCTCGTCAATCAGCAGTTTCAATAGCTTCAGAGAACTGTTATGATGAAAGCCATCACCGAGCCGAAAAGGTCTGGGAGCCTTACGCAGTACGGCCGATCATTAGACACAACAGGTGCGGCAGCCTAAAACGGTGCGGTCCATCCAACCAGGTTCAGCAGCTCACAACACACAGCCGCTATAAGCAAAACTACAGTAAAGTGGGATTTCAAAGGAGCTCTGTGCACAGAGCATCCGAGTTGTCTGCTGTGGGGTCAGTGGAGCGGCACCGCAGAGCAGCACTGTCGCGATTTTGATCCAATGCACCTGCTGTTTCGACACTATGAAACATCACTCTGCCAGCATCGCACCGGTATGCAATCGTGCAGTCATTCCATTGTACCAGTCTTAGGCTGGTCACAAAAAAACTGACAAGAAATACTGACACAAAACTTGAAATTTGGAACAAAACTATATGTCCAACCTTTAAATGTATAACGGAAGTTCCTCTAAACAAACATGTGCTTAAAAATATATCAGAGAAGTATTCTTTTGCAATTATAGAATTCTTAATAATGAGCCTCGATGACCGGCGCTGATGGTGGTGATGATGTACCAGAGCGCAATGTGTGTGGGTGTGGGCGTGCGTGTATGTGAGTGGGATAGTGTGCTTGTAGGTGGGCGAGAGGGAGTCCTTGTGGGTGGGAAGGTGGATGTCTGCCGTGCGTGGGTGGGTGACTGCGGTACTCGGTGTTTGTGGGTGTGTACGTGCGCGTGTGTGTGGATGTGTAGGCAGGCGTGCGTGCGTGGATTCGGATGTGTGTGTGTGTGTGTGTGTGTGTGTGTGTGTGTGTGTGTGTGTGTGTGTGTGTGTGTGTGTGTGTGTGTGTGTGTGTGTGTGTGTGTGTGGTGCGTGCGTGCGTGCGTGCGTGCGTGCGTGCGTGCGTGCGTGCGTGCGTGCGTGCGTGCGTGCGTGCGTGCGTGCGTGCGTGCGTGCGTGTGTCTGACTCCTGCTGCGCTTGCTTGCTAGTTTGCCTGCTTGCTTGCTTGCCTATGCCTGCATGTCTGCCCTAATTTGCTTACTGTCTTCCGAGTTCTCTGGCGAATGTTACTAGGCCTCTATCTTTTTCGCCAGAATCTCGGAGGGGCTAACACGAATCTCCAGTTTTGGGTAGTCCCGTTTGGAAAAAGACTAACAATCTAACCTGTAATGAGCTAAATTATTGTGCATTTAACCTAAATAGACCTGTATTCCTGCTCCCTGTATATTTACAGGGAGCTACTACTGGCAGTTTTTACTAATAGTATGATATTTATTATGCTTTCTTTAAGTTACTTTCTTTTTCCTAGCAGGGCGTGCCGCGACTTGTAATATTTTATGTTCTGGTGGTGTTAACGTAAGGGTACTGTTGTCGTTGGGATCGCGGAGGGGCACGCCTGGCTACCCGTTTAAATGGATGGTGGACCTTTTCTAGCAATAGAATTGCATGAAAAAAACTGAAAAACTGTCAAAAAACTGAATAACTGACATAAAAAGTGACTGAATGAGTTCGCATGCACGAAACCAGTAACCATACGTTCGGTGAGGAGCGGTTTCAGAGGCGTACCTGTTGTTGGTCTCTTGCATGCCTTTGCGCTCGAACCGGGCCTGGGAGAGGGCAATCTCGGCGTCCCGAGTCCAGATCATCTGAATGCCCAGAATGCCCACCTGCGGCGGCGCGGCAGACCTTTACCATCCACTGCTGCTGCATTCACTACAGCACACCATCCTACTACAGCACACCATCCTACTAACAACTCCGACGGAAGTACGGATCACTTGAAAGGAGTGCTCACTCTTCACGCCAAGACGGGCTATCCTATTTGCATTTATCGATACAAGATTGCTATGAGAGGGCTATACCGACTTTTCTTAACGCACTTCAGTGGCTCGTGCGATTAAAGAATTATAAGAGCTCCATGCAGCGTCAGTTGTTTCCCATCCTTTCACGTTACATGAATAGCAAACAGCTATGTCGCACAAATCCACTCCCCCCAGAGACGGGTTTAGGCGAAGCGTTAGAGGGGGCGGGAGCAGCCAGGGAAAGACCGTGATAAACAGTATTTTTATAGATAATCGGCCAGAATCGACTGAAATTATGTAAATGTTATCGCTATGGGGTCATGGCTGTATTGGCCCCTGTCCCTAGATCCATCCCTACTCCCTCCCAACCGCATCTCTCCCTATATCTTAGGAAATCCTTTCGACCACCGTTTCAAATCAAGTAAGACGGGCTTGCACACAATGCAGCAATTTCAGAGAGCATGTAGGTGGCTTGTGTACACACATGGACGGCCATAGCCTCGTCAAGTGGCTGCCGGCGACAGACTCACTACCGCTCTGACCTGAGCGGGAAAGCTGTCCAGGAAGTTGAGCACGTTGATGGTGGGGTCGTGCAGCACGTAGTTGGCCTGTCGGATGATGGCGTGCAGCGACTGCTGCGCCATCCTCAGCAGGCTCATCAGCCACACCTCCACGCTGCCCTCGGCCCGCACCGGCCTCTCCAGCTGTGACGACAGAGACCATGTTCTAATGATACTGATACTGGCACAAGCGGCGCCAGCAGCGGCGTCCTACCCGCCCTGAGCTCCCACAGCGTACAGTCGTAGACAAAAACCAACACGGAGGACTTCAGCTGCAGAGGATGACAACTTCAAGGCTACAGTATATTAAACGTTTTCGCTTCAGATAAAACAGAGAATAGTAAACAAGAAACCAACGGCATCAAGAGGAAAAACTCAGTTGGTGCCACTGAAATAAGACACCGCGAAATAACTCTGTGGAAAAACTGCGTGCAAGAAGTCCACCCACAAAATAACTCCCCATGACAATAGAAACTTTCACAAAAATGGCCCAAAAAGAACGTTCATATGAATTTGCTCAATTATTACTGAAGTGCATAGATTGTTCGGTACTCTGGGTAACGTGCTCCGGTATGGCTAAGCATTCACAACTCTGAAGCATAGATAAGGAAACTTTGCTGTAAAATCATCCCAAAAGCCCAGACGGAATTCTTCAAAAGACCAGAAGGAATATCTAGGCAATTATACTTCCGAGTTCACAAGGGGAAAATCCAACCCACCGAAAAACTAAGGCCCAAATCAAACACTAAATAAATGAATGTCAATTGTTTTCGGTTCAGACGGCACTTGCGTTGATGCTCTCCCCCTCGCTGGACATGACGCCCAGTATCTTGTCATAGTCGACATCGTGAAACTTGACGGCTTTGGTGTTGTCGAAGATGCTCATCAGGTGTCCTTGGATGGTGTGGGAGTCCGAGGACTGGCCCAGAATCTCCAGCAGCGCAGGGTCGGAGACGAAGAAAAAGCGCGGGAACAGTACCCGCTTCTTCTCCAGGTACCTGAACAGCGCGCCGAAAATCAGTATTGGCCACGCGAGTGTGGCGAGATAGGCCACTACGCTCCACCTTCCCATTTCTAAAACGTGAACATTTAAAACGTCACAAAAATAAGGCCATCCAAGATCCGTATAGGGTTTTGTATCGAAACCTATGATACACAAGTTCAACCAACAGAATTGTTCAGGGCTTGCTAAAGTTTAGAATTTTAACCTTTTTCTGCCTCCATGGATGAGTCCGGAGAGTACTGAATGTTCCATACCGGTCCAATAACCAGCTGGTCCAACGGTATCATAACACACAGATGTGATTCTGCTCACGATCAAAAGCAGACTGAAAATGTTGTCCAAACATCACTTCTCGATACAATCACCAGAGTTTCAGAAGTCTGCTGCGAATGATTAAGCTACATCTTAAATACATCAAACCTAAAAATGACTAATACCCATGGCCTATTTCTAACGGCCGATACGTTGCGGTTTTGCCCGGTCAGCAGCCGACTGACCCGGAGAGCGACTTCTGGCAGAGCTCCAGCTGCTCCTGCAGGTGGGGCAGCTGCTGCTTCAGCGTCTCCTCGCCCACGCAGCAGGACACCACGTTCGGCACCTCGTGAGCCCGATGCATGATGCGCTGCCACGAGCGGTCGATGATGTAGAACCTGGCCAGTACCAGTCAAACCGGTCACCGAGACTGCACAGCCTGGCCGAATGAGCTAAACATATGCGCTGCTTATACCATTATATATTTACAACCTTAATGCACTCGAAGTGGCCCACAGTTACCATGCGACTTTGATCGCGTCAGAGGCATGACCTCACTATAGTTGGTTTTTTATATAAAAAGAAGCAAAGGTGAAGATCATACAGTTACTTACAGCCTTACATTTACTTGTTTGAATGGATTCTAGGGGATCAAATTTTTCCTCGCCCGAACAATATTCTGTGTCCTAACTCCGGGTCAGCGACGAGGAAAGCTGGCGGACCTACTACTGCACAACCACGCCTCCTGAGGCGCGAGTTGAGGATGGCAGAACACAACGAAGAAGCATATTCCACACTGAAGCTTCAAGCCCGCTCTAAGTCATCACAAGGAAGAACATATCAAATCTTAGGACACGACGGCCTTTTCCTTCAGCCGCGGAAATATTGTCTTACATTGATCGGTATTTCGGTATCGAATGCGAGACTCAAACCATCAGCAAAAGCTAATTCCCGCCGCTAACCTTTTGGCCTCTTTCGGTAGCTGCTTGGCGATGTCACCGCCGACAAACACCGCCTCCAGGTAGACCCACAGGTTCTGCACGAACAGCCAGCGCTCCAGTACTTCGTTGGTATTGGAGAGGTCGGCCAGCAGGTTCTGGATCTGCTTACGGAACGGTGCGTTGTACCTGCCGTAAAACGGGCGGGCAGAGTTGGTGACAGTCTTTTGGTGCTTCGTTCACACAGATACAGAACTGTGCTTTCATAAACTCGGATTAGAGTCAGAAACCGGCGTTTATTCTAAGAATACCGGCTTTGAGTTTTAAGTTTGATTTTGTTTCAATTATTCGGACTTCAGTGTTCATGGATGCAAAGAATCGAGGACGGGTTCACTTTCAACTCATAGCATTACTAAAGGTGACCGCGACCAGGCATACGGCACTGATACTATTTTACGTTAAAGGGAATGTGGCACCTTGGTCGAATCCTGGAATTTGGTGAAACTATGCGTACTTTAAGCCAAAAATAATGAAACCACTCATGATTTCGCTGAAAAATGTTCAATAAGCGCAATATTTTGTTTTTAAAAATACTCCTGTAGGAAAATAAATAAATATCTGCCTGTGGATGATGTCATGATCTGGCATCCCCTACCAGACTTGAAACTCTTCAAGGGCTTCGATTGGCTGATGCTCATCGTGACGTCAGCCTATGTCGTTACACCAGCAGCTCACAACAATGGCCGCTCGGCGAGGGGGCTGATGAGGGGGCTGGTGTCATGTAGGTTTTAGCTTAGGTAGGTTTTAGCTAGGTAGGTTCTACGGAAATATCAAGGTCCAAGACAAATGACATATGGAGTACCGGGTTTTCCGACTTGCTTTACAACTTGGCTATCTCATTGAAAATCACGTTTTGAAGGTGCCACATTCCCTTTAAACACAGGCAACAGACGCCATTTAAGGCTCGAAATTTATTCTTCCACTTTTGAAAATGGCTGGAGCCATCCACCTGCTGTAGGCCCACCTGTTGGAGAGCAGGGATCCCAGTATCATGAGGCTGTCCTCCAGCTGTCCGATGATCTCGGCCGTGTTGTCGCCCCCGCAGCAGCAGCTCACCTCGGTTCTTGAACGTCATGAAGCTGAGCTCCTGCATCGACCATTCGTTACTCACGTGCTTCAGCTTGGCCTCGATGTCACGCTCTTTCACCGCCGAGATGCAGATATCCTGCAGACGGACGGGCACGAGAACACCAGCTTTTACACCTGTCACTTAAAAGGAGAATCCAGTTTTTTTATAATGGGTTTTGAACTGGGATAGCAGTTTTGTAGAGAGTGTCGAGAAATCACTCTTGGCATTTTTCATTTCACCCAAAGCTCTCTGTATAAAATTTGCGCACGTTTTGAAGTTCAAAGGAATGGGGTTTATTACCTTATTTCAAACCATAAAAAAATAATTTGTATCTAGCTCCGCATGTCATGTGATAAAGGTTAACAAAAGCATGGCCGCGCAGCCTTTAATGTCGGACGCTGTCACAAGCTGCCAAATTCGTGATTGCATGCGATGCTTGGGCCAACCCAGCGTAGTAAGATAAGAGGCGATACCTTTGTTTTGAACAACTGGAGGTGGAAACAGAATGTGGTTTCCTGTTTTTCAGAGCTAATTCGACCATATAGTTTTTTTCAGAATTTCGACGATGTGATCTATTCCTTTAAGCATGAAAATAATCAAGATGTGAGTTTTCGCAAGAAATTAAGCCGTAATTTATATCGTTAAATCACGAAGATAATTCGCATCACAAACCAGGGGAATACACAACAGGAACAAAGGAAACGTTGCATTCGTTAAACTAGTCACACCGAAGATCGGCAACAAATGACATATGCAGCAGAGGCAAGGCGCCAATTGCAGTGCCGGTGACTGGCACACCTCGATATCCTCCTTGTACTGCAGCAGCGGCGCCATGAGGATGTCCTTCAGACAGAAGCCCTCGCTCTCCACGTCGTAGTGGTACTTGGACACGTCGGAGAGCCGCTGCCAGTGCCGTGGCTTCATCGCCTTGTTGGCCATCAGCTCGATCAGCGGGCACATGTCGTTGAAGTCGTCTATGGTCTTCTTCAGCGCGTTGAACGCGGGCCATTCCTTCAGGCCCTTGGGCAGTTTACGGCACCTGCAGAGCGGTGATACGGAGCGAATGAATGTCTTGGTGCTCGCTCACGCTATTAAAACGGTATAGGCGTTCCATTACTAGTGATGACCATTCGTAGTCTCCAGCTATTTGAACCAGCCGATCAACAATCACCAGATTCAACTATTTCAAACAAGACGCAGTTGCCGCAAGCAGAAAGCTTAGCTGCTTGTTTGCTTCACTTCGGCTGCTTGGCAGTTTTGCGCCCGAAGTACTCGATCTCTGAACTACCTTGCCGCTCAGTGCTTGCAAATGCATCGACAGTTCTGGCTTTCTCACCAATTTAGCGTACACAATGCCGTCGAGTGACCCAAAATAAGTTTGCATTTGGGCGTGGAGGGAAAAATTAATGGCAATGTCTATAGTGGGCGCGTAGAAAACCGAGCCTCATAGAGAGTAGTTGGAGGGGAAAATGCAGGCAAAGAACTAAATCTGGGCATTTCTAACCGCTTTAAAATTTATTTTGGGCACTTTCGAATACTTTCAATATTCGCCATCAGCCAAGTAGGGATGGTCGGTGTACTTCACAAAGAAAAATACCGAGCCTCGGAGTTCTTTTGAACTTCATTTAATCTTGTTTTTAGGAGGAAAAGTGTTCATTCAATGAAGGAACACATAATGAACGCCAGATATGGGAATGAGTGGCAAATTGAACCCTCGGCCAAGAGAAGTGAGTGGAAAATTAAAATTCCCTGGGTGTGATTTTCCACCCGTAACCCTGCTTTTGAGGCAGGCCGACGTCTAACCTGTTCTGGAACTCCATCAGCTCGTTGTTGATCTCCTCTATGTTGACCTCTCCCCAGAGGATCTCGTAGTAGCTGCTCACGCGGTCGATCACGTCATTGTAAAGCCTATCCAGAAAGGGCCAGAGCGTCAGCGTACGGATTTCAGTTGACTTGACAAGGAATCAAAGACTTCGTTTTTCTTTCTCGCCCGTTTTCTTCAATAGATAAGGAAAGTAAGTCGGCTATTTTTTAGAATTATTGATCATCGCAACATTCAACTTATTTACATCCCATCTCAGAACGCTGGCAGCTAGATGAATTAAGCTATTCACATAGTGGTGGGCTATGGAAGCCACCGTCACAGAAGCCCATGCTATCGTCACTTGGCTTCAACTAAAGGATGAAAACCTGCCGCAGCAGCGAAAAGAAGCCAGCTAAAATGAAATGAACGACAGAAGAAAATAAAAATACTCTTCAAAAATGACAATGCACAGAAAGAAAATCTCGTAGGAGTACTCAAAGCCACAACATGTATGATACGGCACATTTTATCGCTACGTAAACCATTCAGAACAGAATGCAATCGTCTTCGAATTTTTCCTGCCGTCGCTGGCATATTCTGCAGGAGTACATTGTTACAATAGATAACTACGGATGCTGCCCTTATAGCGCCTAAATCTGAGCATATCCGTATATCGTCTAAATGTGAACCCTAAATATCGTCCTTTACCGGATACAAGATGAGTGTAAGGAGATGACTATAGGCAGTCGCTGGGTGTGCCATGGTCAAAGACTTATGATTGCTCTGGGGGGTCCGCTTGTCTGTTACTCAGGCTGATCAGCTAATGTGCCAAAAGTTGGCCGGCCTTGCTCTAATCAATACAAGGTTACAACTTTTTGTCTCAGGGTGGATGATTATCCGACCATTTAGGTCTAGGCGCACGCGTGTATGTACGTTATAGACTACAATAAAATATTGTTATTCATACTCTAGAACACATAATGGTGGGATTTATGATAAGGGAGGGCACATTCCTATTTGGAATTAGAAGCCTGCTGAGGAGACGCCGTTTCTTCTTGCCGAGAGGCCCACCTGTAGAGTTTCTGAAGCAGGTTCAGCTCCTTCTTGATCTGACCCAGCACCGGGTACTCCTTGTGCTCCAGTCCGATCAGCTCCTCCCCGCTGGTGTATATCGTGTGACGTCGCCACAGGCTGTCGAACCGATTCTGAACACGCAAACAAAGCCGTCGGACACGATCACAGGCCTGGCGCTCAGAGAAGAGTAACACGTCACACGCACGCACGCACGCACACACGCACACACGCACGCACACGCACACACACACACACACACACACACACACACACACACACACACACACACACACACACACACACACACACACACACACACACACACACACACACACACACACACACACACACACACACACACACACACACACACACACACACACACACACACACACACACACACACACACACACACACACACACACACACACACACACACACACACACACACACACACACACACACACACACACACACACACACACACACACACACACACACACACACACACACACACACACACACACACACACACACACACACACACACACACACACACACACACACACACACACACACACACACACACACACACACACACACACACACACACACACACACACACACACACACACACACACACACACACACACACACACACACACACACACACACACACACACACACACACACACACACACACACACACACACACACACACACACACACACACACACACACACACACACACACACACACACACACACACACACACACACACACACACACACACACACACACACACACACACACACACACACACACACACACACACACACACACACACACACACACACACACACACACACACACACACACACACACACACACACACACACACACACACACACACACACACACACACACACACACACACACACACACACACACACACACACACACACACACACACACACATATATATATATATATATATATATATATATATATATATATATATATATATATATATATATATATATATATATATATATATATATATAATATCAACTTGTGTGGGCCAGTCGCATGTTCGGAACCTATCAATCTTCCGCACCAATAATACTCTGTTAGTACTTTCTTGACCATTCCATCCCCATCACCAGTCCTGCATCTGGGAATCGAGCCCGAGTCCACAGATGAACTCTCCCTACACACATCGCCTGGCGTGACGCCTGTGTCGCCAACGGCAGTACAGCACGGTACCTACCGCAGTATAGCACGGTACCTACTGCAGTGCAGCACGATACCTACTGCAGTACAGCACCGTACCTACTGCAGTACAGCACCGTACATACTGCAGTACAGCACGAAACCCACTGCAGTACAGCACGGTACCTACTGCAGTACAGCACCGTACCTACTGCAGTACAGTACGGTACCTACTGCAGTGCAGCACGGTACCTACTGCAGTACAGCACGGTACCTACTGCAGTACAGTACGGCACTTACTGCAGTACATTACAGTACCTACTGCAGTACAACACAGTACCTACTGCAGTACAGCACGAAACCCACTGCAGTACAGCACGGTACCTACTGCAGTGCAGCACGGTACCTACTGCAGTACAGCACGGTACCTACTGCAGTACAGCACGGTACCTACTGCAGTACATTACAGTACCTACTGCAGTACAACACAGTACCTACTGCAGTACAGCACGAAACCCACTGCATTACAGTACGGTACCCACAGCAGTACAGCACGGTACCTGGAACAGCTGCATGCGGTCGGAGGCCTGCCGCGGCTCCAGGCCAGGCGCCATCGGGCCCTGGCGCCGGTAGTCGTCGAAGAAGCAGCGCACGTCCGAGTCGAACTGGGCCAGGTTACGCACCAGCTGTCCGCGGAAGTGCGGCTCCACCGAGCGCAGCAGCGACTGCACCTCGGCCGCGTCCGCCTGAACACGCTGGAAAGTGTAGCGCAGCGTGTCCACCTGGTCGGCGTCATCGCGGCTCGGCGGCATGCCGAACCGCGCCAGCAGCACCAGACTCTCCTGCACCCGCACACAGCCGTGTGTCACCGCAGCACCAGACTCTCCTGCACCCGCACACAACCGTGTGTCACAGCAGCACCAGACTCTCCTGCACCCGCACACAGCCGTGTGTCACAGCAGTGCCAGACTCTCCTGTCCCAGCCCACATCCGTGTGTCATAGCAGTGCCAGACTCTCCTGTCCCAGCACACAGCCGTGTGTCACAGCAGTGCCAGACTCTCCTGCACCCGCACACAGCCGTGTGTCACAGCAGTGCCAGACTCTCCTGTCCCAGCACACAGCCGTGTGTCACAGCAGCACCAGACTCTCCTGCCCCAGCACACAGCCGTGTGTCATAGCAGTGCCAGACTCTCCTGTCCCAGCACACAGCCGTGTGTCACAGCAGTGCCAGACTCTCCTGCACCCGCACACAGCCGTGTGTCACAGCAGTGCCAGACTCTCCTGTCCCAGCACACAGCCGTGTGCCACAGCAGTGCCAGACTCTCCTGTCCCAGCCCACATCCGTGTGTCACAGCAGTGCCAGACTCTCCTGTCCCAGCACACAGCCGTGTGTCACAGCAGTGCCAGACTCTCCTGTCCCAGCCCACATCCGTGTGTCACAGCAGTGCCAGACTCTCCTGTCCCAGCCCACATCCGTGTGTCACAGCAGTGCCAGACTCTCCTGTCCCAGCACACAGCCGTGTGTCACAGCAGTGCCAGACTCTCCTGTCCCAGCCCACATCCGTGTGTCACAGCAGTGCCAGACTCTCCTGTCCCAGCACACAGCCGTGTGTCACAGCAGTGCCAGACTCTCCTGTCCCAGCACACAGCCGTGTGTCACAGCAGTGCCAGACTCTCCTGCACCCGCACACAGCCGTGTGTCACAGCAGTGCCAGACTCTCCTGTCCCAGCACACAGCCGTGTGTCACAGCAGTGCCAGACTCTCCTGTCCCAGCCCACATCCGTGTGTCACAGCAGTGCCAGACTCTCCTGTCCCAGCACACAGCCGTGTGTCATAGCAGTGCCAGACTCTCCTGTCCCAGCACACAGCCGTGTGTCACAGCAGTGCCAGACTCTCCTGCACCCGCACACAGCCGTGTGTCACAGCAGTGCCAGACTCTCCTGTCCCAGCACACAGCCGTGTGTCACAGCAGTGCCAGACTCTCCGTCCCAGCCCACATCCGTGTGTCACAGCAGTGCCAGACTCTCCTGTCCCAGCACACAGCCGTGTGTCACAGCAGTGCCAGACTCTCCTGTCCCAGCCCACATCCGTGTGTCACAGCAGTGCCAGACTCTCCTGTCCCAGCACACAGCCGTGTGTCACAGCAGTGCCAGACTCTCCTGTCCCAGCACACATCCGTGTGTCACAGCAGTGCCAGACTCTCCTGCACCCGCACACAGCCTGTGTCCAGCAGTGCCAGACTCTCCTGTCCCAGCACACAGCCGTGTGTCACAGCAGTGCCAGACTCTCCTGCACCCGCACACAACCGTGTGTCACAGCAGACCAGACTCTCCGTCCCAGCACACAGCCGTGTGTCCGCACCAGACTCCTGCCCCAGCACACAGCCGTGTGTTAGAGTGCCAGACTCTCCTGTCCCAGCACACAGCCGTGTGTCACAGCAGTGCCAGACTCTCCTGCACCCGCACACAGCCGTGTGTCACAGCAGTGCCAGACTCTCCTGTCCCAGCACACAGCCGTGTGTCACAGCAGTGCCAGACTCTCCTGTCCCAGCCCACATCCGTGTGTCACAGCAGTGCCAGACTCTCCTGTCCCAGCACACAGCCGTGTGTCATAGCAGTGCCAGACTCTCCTGTCCCAGCACACAGCCGTGTGTCACAGCAGTGCCAGACTCTCCTGCACCCGCACACAGCCGTGTGTCACAGCAGTGCCAGACTCTCCTGTCCCAGCACACAGCCGTGTGTCACAGCAGTGCCAGACTCTCCTGTCCCAGCCCACATCCGTGTGTCACAGCAGTGCCAGACTCTCCTGTCCCAGCACACAGCCGTGTGTCACAGCAGTGCCAGACTCTCCTGTCCCAGCCCACATCCGTGTGTCACAGCAGTGCCAGACTCTCCTGTCCCAGCACACAGCCGTGTGTCACAGCAGTGCCAGACTCTCCTGTCCCAGCACACATCCGTGTGTCACAGCAGTGCCAGACTCTCCTGCACCCGCACACAGCCGTGTGTCACAGCAGTGCCAGACTCTCCTGTCCCAGCACACAGCCGTGTGTCACAGCAGTGCCAGACTCTCCTGTCCCAGCCCACATCCGTGTGTCACAGCAGTGCCAGACTCTCCTGCCCAGCACACAGCCGTGTGTCACAGCAGTGCCAGACTCTCCTGCCCCAGCACACATCCGTGTGTCACAGCAGTGCCAGACTCTCCTGCCCCAGCACACATCCGTGTGTCACAGCAGTGCCAGACTCTCCTGCACCCGCACACAGCCGTGTATCACAGCAGTGCCAGACTCTCCTGCACCCGCACACAGCCGTGTGTCACAGCAGTGCCAGACTCTCCTGCCCCAGCACACAGCCGTGTGTCACAGCAGTGCCAGACTCTCCTGCACCCGCACACAGCCGTGTGTCACAGCAGTGCCAGACTCTCCTGTCCCAGCCCACAGCCGTGTGTCACAGCAGTGCCAGACTCTCCTGCCCCAGCACACAGCCGTGTGTCACAGCAGTGCCAGACTCTCCTGTCCGCCCAAGCCGGTGTCACAGCAGTGCCAGACTCTCCTGTCCCAGCACACATCCGTATGTCACAGCAGTGCCAGACTCTCCTGCACCCGCACACAGCCGTGTGTCACAGCAGCACCAGACTCTCCTGTCCCAGCCCACAGCCGTGTGTCACAGCAGTGCCAGACTCTCCCACACACGAACAACGGGATTCTCGAACTACTGGCCTTCTTGCACATGCTCACAGTACCGGTTACAGCTGACGGCCACGGGCCCTCCCGTGCACGCGTATAAAAGTACGATTAAGGATTGCACGTTAATATAGTATACACAGGTGTCGCTCATGCCACGGTGGCTATCTGATAAAAATGTTCGCCTGTGCGACAGGCTATATACAATTGGAGACGTGAAATAGTTTTTTTCTCAGGATGCGGCCCTCACCTCCACGGGCTCGATGCCCCGGTCGGTGTCGATCTCGGTGTCTCGGACACGGCGCAGCACCTCCATGGCGTTGCGGACGTCCTCCAGGTCCTTGATGGGCAGCGCCAGGCGGCGCGCCTCGCGCTGCAGCAGCGCCATGAGGCGCGCCATCTGGCGGCGGTGCTGGTCGCGGCACAGCTCGCCGTACCGCCGCAGCCAGGCGCGCGACTCGGCCACCAGGCCCCGCTTCAGCTCCTCTGCCGACCACGACGCCAGTCCCAAACGGACGCCGGCTTTGGGAACGGAAGTACTGCAGATAGTATCCGGATGGAATATGAAACATTGAGGTCACGGAAAATGACTTTCTGGTTATTCTGAATGCTGATAATTGGAGCGGCTCTGGGTATATTATGTATCAGCTGCATTGTGCAGCGTCAGTACGCCACGGTAGCCATGGGATGAGGAAAGGCCTGTGTCCCACGCATATCTTTCCAGATTGAAGGAAAGATAGCAAGACATCAGTACACCACACAGTGAGCGCATACTTATCAGATCGCCAGAGCGATCTTTACTCCGCGCAGTTGCGGTCAAGATGTCATGCAGAGTGGCCTTTATTTACTGGAAAAAATCATGGGCAATAAATGTACAGGAGCTTGTGTATAGTATCAAGTACTTACCTAGACAGTTATTAACGGGCTAGGAGCTTTTGCTGAAGTTTTTGGACCATCCAGTATCGGTGGTGGTGGAAAATAATAATACAGAGTATCAAAACATCATATATATGAAGGATGCAAGCTCCATAAAAACCCAGCTCAACGGAACGTACATTTCTGAATATAGACATTCCAGATATACTAAATGCTGAAGCTAAGCGCTGCACATCACGTTTCCGTCGGAAGTCCGGTAACCCACCTACGCAGATGTTGAGCGCGCCCACACGGTAGACGCCGGGCTTGGCCCGTATCTCGGTCTCGATGTCCCGGTAGCGCTGCATCTCCTCCTCGTAGGTGAGCAGCGAGGGCCGGGCGCGCGCCACCTGCTTCAGGGTGGCGGCGCGCTCCAGTCGCCACAGGTGGTGGTAGGCCTCCCACTCCTCCAGCAGCTCCAGGAACCGCTGTCACGTGCACAGCCACACCGGGTTATCACTGCTCAGCTCGAAGGGGGAGCGATGAGGCTAAAATGCCTCGCCAAAACCCAGATACACCTGCATGTTAAGACATTCACGGCTGGAAATAGGAATGTGAACGACTACAAGGCCAGCTAAACCTGGCACAAGATGGTATATCTGACAATGATACGGCCACATTAGGAGTGCTGATGATAAAAGCGAACGCTGCTGGGAAGCGCCAAGTAAACAGACAAAAACACCCACCATTTTAGTGTTGTGCATACAGTTGCCGAGCAGGTTCACCAGCTTCATGACCTCCTTGTTTTCGAACACGTAGATGTAGTAATTTTTGTGTTTAGCCTGCACCTCGCAGTACCTGTCAAGAATACATCCCAGGCTGGAGCATAACAAAGTTGTAGGGTGTTACGTTCCAACCCTAAAATTAAAGTGCGTGTCAAGCGTGTATGTGAGTGTGCCAAGAACACGTTTCGTTGGTTGAATTCAAGATTATAACCAGGCTAAAATTGGAATATATGGTTGGTCCCGACGCAGTCTCTTCATAGCCTCCGAAAACGTAACGGCAGCACAGAATGTCTACTGCAACACGATTGTACCTCTAGTAAAAAGATATCTGCAAGATAAAAAGCGGCAACCAACTTATTATACCTGATTGGATGAATTCATTGATTCGGTGACAAGCCGTTCAGGTTTCCCATGAACCTCTACAGGTGCATATCTGAACAAGAAATAGCTGTATTTAAATGACAAAGACGACGGCCGTGAAATAGGCGCCAGTACGGTACAGGATACAAACTGACGCCAGTAAGTTACAGGATAGAAGCTGGCCCCAGTACGTGACCGAATAGAAACTCGCGGCAGCACGTTACAGGATAGAAACTGACCCAGTACGTTACAGGACAGAAACTCGCGGTAGCACGTTACAGGATAGAAAATGACCCCAGTACGTTACAGGATAGAAACTGGCCCCAGTAAGTGACAGGATAGAAACTGGACCCAGTACGTTACAGGATATAAACTGACGCCAGTAAGTTACAGGATAGAAGCTGGCCCCAGTACGTGACAGGACAGAAACTCACGGCAGCACGTTACAGGATAGAATCTGACCCCAGTACGTTACAGGATAGAAACTCGCGGCAGCACGTTACAGGATAGAAACTGACCCCAGTACGTGACAGGAGAGAAACTCACGGCAGCACGTTACAGGATAGAAACTGACCCCAGTACGTTACAGGATAGAAACTCGCGGCAGCACGTTACAGGATAGAAACTGGCACCAGAACGTTACAGGATAGAAACTCGCGGCAGCACGTTACAGGATAGAAACTGACCCCAGTACGTTACAGGATAGAAACTGACCCCAGTACGTTACAGGATAGAAACTCGCGGCAGCACGTTACAGGATAGAAACTGACCCCAGTACGTTACAGGATAGAAACTGACCCCAGTACGTTACAGGATAGAAACTCGCGGCAGCACGTTACAGGATAGAAACTGACCCCAGTACGTGACAGGAAAGAAACTCACGGCAGCACGTTACAGGATAGAAACTGACTCCAGTACATTACAGGATAGAAACTCGCGGCAGCACGTTACAGGATAGAAACTGGCCCCAGTACGTTACAGGACAGAAACTCACGGCAGCACGTTACAGGATAGAAACTGACCCCAGTACGTTAAAGGATAGAAACTCGCGGCAGCACGTTACAGGATAGAAACTGACCCCAGTACGTGACAGAATAGAAACTCGCGGCAGCACGTTACAGGATAGAAACTGACCCCAGTACGTTACAGGATAGAAACTCACGGCAGCACGTTACAGGATAGAAACTGACCCCAGTACGTTACAGGATAGAAACTCACGGCAGCACGTTACAGGATAGAAACTGACCCCAGTACGTGCGAATGAAACTCGCGGCAGTACGTTACAGAATGAAACTGACCCCATACGTCGGATGAAACTCCGGCAGCACGTTACAGGGTGAAACGGCCCGAACGTTACAGGATAGAAACTGGCGACAGCACGTTACAGGATAGAAACTGACCCCAGTACGTTACAGGATAGAAACTCGCGGCAGCATGTTACAGGATAGAAACTGACCCCAGTACGTTACAGGATAGAAACTGACCCCAGTACGTTACAGGATAGAAACTCGCGGCAGCACGTTACACGATAGAAACTGACCCCAGTATGTTACAGGATAGAAACTCGCGGCAGCACGTTACAGAATAGAAACTGACCCCAGTACGTGACAGAATAGAAACTCCCGGCAGTACGTTACAGAATAGAAACTGACCCCAGTACGTGACAGGATAGAAACTCACGGCAGCACGTTACAGGGTAGATACTGGCACCAGAACGTTACAGGATAGAAACTGGCCCCATTATGTTACAGGATAGAAACTCGCGGCAGCACGTTGCAGGATATAAACTGGCCCCAGTACGTTACAGGATAAAAACTCGCGGCAGCACGTTACAGGATAGAAACTGACCCCAGTACGTTACAGGACAGAACTGGCCCTAGTACGTTACAGGATAGAAACTCGCGGCAGCACGTTACATGATAGAAACTGGCCCCAGTACGTTACAGGATAGAAACTCGCGGCAGCATGTTACAGGATAGAAACTGGCCCCAGTACGTTACAGGATAGAAACTCGCGGCAGCACGTTACAGGATAGAAACTGACCCCAGTACGTTACAGGATAGAAACTCACGGCAGCACGTTACAGGATAGAAACTGACCCCAGTACGTTACAGGATAGAAACTCACGGCAGCACGTTACATGATAGAAACTGACCCCAGAACGTTACAGGATAGAAACTCACGGCAGCACGTTACAGGATAAAAACTGACCCCAGTACGTTACAGGATAGAAACTCGCGGCAGCACGTTACAGGATATACTGGCCCCAGTATGTTACAGGATAGAAACTGGCACAGCACGTTACAGGATAGAAACTGACCCCAGTACGTTACAGGATAGAAACTCACGGCAGCACGTTACAGGATAGAAACTGACCCCAGTACGTTACAGGATAGAAACTGACCCCAGTACGTTACAGGATAGAAACTCGCGGCAGCACGTTACAGGATAGAAACTGACCCCAGTACGTTACAGGATAGAAACTGACCCCAGTACGTTACAGGATAGAAACTGACCCCAGTACGTTACAGGATAGAAACTCGCGGCAGCACGTTACAGGATAGAAACTCGCGGCAGCACGTTACAGGATAGAAACTGACCCCAGTACGTGGCAGGATAGAAACTGGCGACAGTGCGTGGCAGGATAGAAACTGGCACCAGTACGTTACAGGATAGAAACTCGCGGCAGCACGTTACAGGATAGAAACTGACCCCAGTACGTTACAGGATAGAAACTGACCCAGTACGTTACAGGATAGAAACTGAACCCAGTATGTTACAGGAAAGAAACTCGCGGCAGCACGTTACAGGATAGAAACTGACCCCAGTACGTTACAGGATAGAAACTCGCGGCAGCACGTTACAGGATAGAAACTGGCCCCAGTACGTTACAGGATAGAAACTCGCGGCAGCACGTTACAGGATAGAAACTGACCCCAGTACGTTACAGGATAGAAACTCACGGCAGCACGTTACAGGATAGAAACTGACCCCAGTACGTTACAGGATAGAAACTCACGGCAGCACGTTACATGATAGAAACTGACCCCAGTACGTTACAGGATAGAAACTCACGGCAGCACGTTACAGGATAAAAACTGACCCCAGTACGTTACAGGATAGAAACTCGCGGCAGCACGTTACAGGATATACTGGCCCCAGTATGTTACAGGATAGAAACTGGCGACAGCACGTTACAGGATAGAAACTGACCCCAGTACGTTCAGGATATAAACTCGCAGCATGTTACAGGATAGAAACTGACCCCAGTACGTTACAGGATAGAAACTGGCCCCAGTACGTTACAGGATAGAAACTCGCGGCAGCACGTTACAGGATAGAAACTGACCCCAGTACGTTACAGGATAGAAACTGACCCCAGTACGTTACAGGATAGAAACTGACCCCAGTATGTTACAGGATAGAAACTCGCGGCAGCACGTTACAGGATAGAAACTCGCGGCAGCACGTTACAGGATAGAAACTGACCCCAGTACGTGGCAGGATAGAAACTGGCGACAGTGCTTGGCAGGATAGAAACTGGCACCAGTACGTTACAGGATAGAAACTCGCGGCAGCACGTTACAGGATAGAAACTGACCCCAGTACGTTACAGGATAGAAACTGACCCAGTACGTTACAGGATAGAAACTGAACCCAGTATTTTACAGGAAAGAAACTCGCGGCAGCACGTTACAGGATAGAAACTGACCCCAGTACGTTACAGGATAGAAACTCGCGGCAGCACGTTACAGGATAGAAACTAGCCCCAGTACGCGGCAGGATAGAAACTGGCGACAGTACGTGGCAGGATAGAAACTGGCACCAGTACGTGTCAGGATAGAAACTGGCACCAGTACGTGGCAGGATAGAAACTGGCACCAGTACGTGGCAGGATAGAAACTGTCACCAGTACGTGGCAGGATAGAAGCTGGCCCCAGTACGTGACAGGATAGAAGCTGGCCCCAGTATGTTACAGTGAGGATTTCTGAATCTGGTAGCTTACTGGACCGGTTTGAAGAGCGGTGTTCCCCAGCGCGGCTTGGGCGGCACCGGACCCACCGGCAGAGGTGGCGGGATTTTTTCGGCGGTGGGCACCTGGCAGCCACATGTGGTATTATGCTCAGCCAGCACCCCTCTAGCGGTGACACAAGGCACCTGACTGGGTGCGCAGTTCACGCACGAGGGGGGGCAGAGTTCGTGTCATCCAGCAAGTAATTCGTACAGAGGAAGAAAGAGACGTAGAGAGGGAGAGTGATATAGAGAGAAAGAGGGAGATAGAGAGAGGGTGAGATAGTAGAGAAATAGGTGACGAGAGGGAGAGACAGAGGGAGCTTACTTAAAACTACTGATATCTAAAAATGGCAATCAAGTGTAGTTTGACCGGCCACCTTGTGCTTCTTGTGGCTGATCCACTGTCCGACGCCCTTGCTGACGGAGAGGATGATGCGGCCGGCGCGCACCAGGGTCTCCTGCACCTGCTCAATGGTGGGCGTCACTCGCACCTCCGGCACCACCAGGGCCGCCTCCAGCAGGAACACGGCTGAGCGCTGAGGGTGCAGCACCGCTGCCGCCGCACACCACCGTTACACCGCTGCGCAGATGGCACAGTTACACCGCTGCGCAGATGGCACAGTTACACCGCTGCGCAGATGGTACAGTTACACCGCTGCGCAGAGGGTACAGTTACACCGCTGCGCAGATGGTACAGTTACACCGCTGCGCAGATGGCACAGTTACACAGCTGCGCAGATGGTACAGTTACACAGCTGCGCAGAGGGTACAGTTACACCGCTGCGCAGAGGGTACAGTTACACCGCTGCGCAGATGGTACAGTTACACAGCTGCGCAGAGATGGTACAGTTACACCGCTGCGCAGAGGGTACAGTTACACCGCTGCGCAGATGGTACAGTTACACAGCTGCGCAGAGGGTACAGTTACACCGCTGCGCAGATGGTACAGTTACACCGCTGCGCAGATGGTACAGTTACACCGCTGCGCAGATGGTACAGTTACACAGCTGCGCAGAGGGTACAGTTACACTGCTGCGCAGATGGTACAGTTACACCGCTGCACAGATGGTACAGTTACACCGCTGCGCAGATGGTACAGTTACACCGCTGCGCAGATGGCACAGTTACACAGCTGCGCAGATGGTACAGTTACACAGCTGCGCAGAGGGTACAGTTACACCGCTGCGCAGATGGCACAGTTACACAGCTGCGCAGAGGGTACAGTTACACCGCTGCGCAGATGGCACAGTTACACAGCTGCGCAGAGGGCAGAGTTACACCGCTGCACGGAGGGCACAGTTACACCGCTGCACAGATGGTACAGTTACACAGCTGCACAGAGGGTACAGTTACACCGCTGCACGTAGGACAGAGTTACACCGCTGCACATATGGCACAGTTACACAGCTGCGCAGAGGGTAAAGTTGCACCGCTACGCTGAGGGTGCAGTTACACCGCTGCACATATGGTACAGTTACACCGCAGTCGGGGGAGGTACCAGTGCTAACGTCATGTGGAAAAGCGGGCATATAGTGATGCAGATGCGTAGATGGACACCGGTATAAAAAAAGGGGGAGACATGGGACACCGCTACAAAACCGCTGACACAGGGCAGCGTTACACAGCTGTGAGCTAGGGAGAATTACAAACCAGTGAAGAGATATTACATCGCAGCAGAGGAGGGACAGAGATACGTGGCTTTAGAGAGACGGGATAGCCTTGTGGAGCTCTGGTGATGTGAACGGTGTAGCACGGTGCACAGACGCCGCGGTGACACACAGCTGCTGGAAAATCAGTCTACGTACGATAGCAGCGAGCAGGAAAGTCGAGGAAGCTACTTCGCAGCACCGTGGATAAGCCCAGTTACATCCGTACAACACAGTTACTCAGGCGACGTTGGTGCCTAATAAGGGAACGACGTTATTGTCATAACTTCAGATTTTGTGTCAGCCAGGGACGGATACAAGGGAAGCAAAGTGGATTCTCACCCACTTGGTCTATAGAAAATCTCACTACGCAAAGCTGCAGCAAATGAGGGGCAGCAATTCAGTCCTTTTCCTCTGAAATGGCCCGAAAGCGAAAGCTGCTGCCAAAGAAGGGGATAGCTTTAATCACTTCCCATTAAAAGGGCTGGAAATTACGTCACACGTGCAGCATGGAAAGTTGAGTAATCCCGGCATTAAAATTCAACACAATAGTAAACGCTGCTAGCTGGCTTCGCAATCTCCTTCGGCATTTCCTAGGCAAACAGATATAACATCAGATTAATGGCAAGAAAGCTTCTTCTTCGCATGAACAAAATACACATAACCAGAACACCTTCACCTAATCCACTGCAAAGCCCCCTTGCAAACTATGTAGTAAGACAGCAATCAGCACAACACCAAGGAAAGGAAAGATAGACAGTTACATTACGCGAAGCTGACAGTACGATGGCACCGACTTGGCTTGACATCCTAGAAGATACAGCTTCCATTCATCAGATGAATTATCTAGTATATTTAGATGAAAGGTCTAACTGTGTACCAGCGTTTAAAACGATTTACTATGGATTTCAGCCCCTCAACCGTCGCTAAATTGTCCGCCCATTTGATTGACCAGCCGTTTAATGAAGACTGATTTTCTGTAAAATTTATCTTATACCAGCCCCAAACTTCGAACGAAATTCCAAAGCTATCCTAACATATGACTGAGGTTGCCCGGCCACCCCGAAACACAGTAATCCACACCCTCGCCCAATGCAGGCAATTTTCTTTTCTGTCTGGGATCAGAAGAGAGGCAATTTCTAGATCAAATATGGCGTAATCAATTTAGGAGATCAAATGATTTTGATCAGAATCGTGTTTTTTACATATAAAAATTTCCTGCATTAAGATCCTAATTTCCCATGATAAGGCATGAACATATCCGGCGAATTCCACCAAGCAGTGTAGACCCAATGAATAACAGAACATAATCACATGACAAAGCTGGGCAACTTTAATTTCAGCAGCTATTTATATTGGGTATTTAGGACTTTGACACACTCAATGTGTTTTTACTCGGAGGCTCGGCTCAATCATTACTTGTGCTACATGTGATTTCAAAATCGGACACTAAAATAATGTGGAATATTTTTCACGTTCCAACCAGTGTGAATTTGGAAGAGCAATATTTCTCGGTATTACCGAAGACAAATCTCGTATTTTCCGGCTGTGTCACAGCCTCGCTTCCCGCCCCACTCACCGTTCGGAACTCTACAAATCCTGTCTAATTCCAGGCGGTCCTGCCGTGGTACAACAACGGCAGCAGACCCTGGGCTGGCTCCGCACAGCCGACCTTCAACGTCACTGAGTACGTTGCAAAGAAAAAGCACACAACACGAACACTTCTGTCAAATATGTTGCAGCTCTCTCTGTTTTAGTTTCTGACCTCCAGAATCAGGAAGCCATACATTTCACTTAAACGAAGTTCGGGACCTTATCAGTCTCTCTCAGTAAGTCAGCAACGACTGTACCGGCTGATCGCGGGTAGAAAGAAGTTGCTTAAAAGGATGCAACTAGCCGGCTGAAATCCATAGTAAATCAGAACGTGCAAGCTAATTGAAGGGGATTACAAGGAAGTATGCACTCCTTGAGCTAGTTTTGGGGCCGAGATAAAGCCAAGACAAAACAATGTTCAAAAGAAATTCAGTTCCTTAGAATTGGCAGCAGGTATTGGAAAATATTTTCGATTTGAAACATACCAGCAAGTTTCAAAGCTAATACTTTTTTCTGCGAAGGCATTAACCTTCTACTGCATGACGACAAAACATCACTAGCTACGCTAAATGGGGGAGGCGAGTACCTAGGTACAGGAGTTCTACGCGCACAGAGCGGAGACTCAGAAAGTTCTACGAGAACTACCTAAGACTTACACAGGTTTACCCTTCTAAATGCATCTGAAATGGAATCGAGTGTGTTATTATTCTTCATCTAGATATTATACGGTAAACAACTATTCGAGCTTGTGCAAACCACAGGTTTTACTCGCGACACAAAATAAAGCACGTGAAGTGAAAACATTAGCAGGCTATATTCTTATCGATGACTATATAGATTCAGACATCTTCAGAGTTTACTAAATTCCATCAACCAGGTGTAATGCAGTCCCGACGAAACCTACACGAGCGCTGTCACGAACGGCTGAACCATTATTTTGCCCGTATTTATCCGTTTATTACCATCTTTCTCTAAATCTCTCAGCCATTTATGGATCGTCTCAGCGAGCCGTATATTGATGAAAGCGAGGTATGGGAACGCCGCTGTGGCACTTTTAAAAATTTTGCACGTCAAACCGAGTTCACCACTATCCAAAGTCGAGTGAGATTTCTCGCTTACCAGTGTTCAGTTACTTTGGGACGGGAACGAAGAAATCGGAGAAAAAATACACTTTTCCAGCGGCCCAACAACATATCTACCTTGAAGACGGCGATGAATATCAGAGGCATCATTTGTGGCTCAAACGGCATGACAACCTTGGATATCAAAGTGCACGATGCTATATGAAGGGACACCATTGTGCACGCATGTTCACATATTTTCTACGGGTGGGCGTGGTGTGTCTCTTCGCCTTCATAATGTTGTCCGAAATTTAGCCCATTTTTCGTAACGGAAAGACAAATTTGCGCATTGGAATGATCAAGGCTATATATGTTATATCTTGCGGCGATTTAAAAACGCGCCGGTACGGGAGCCCGCGCCACCTTCACCAATACGGGCAGGGCATAGTAGGTATGTATATATGTACATTGTATGTACATATGCATCTACAACGCCCTTCCCTCGATCTCAGGAACCAGGTTAGGTGGCAAAAAGCTGACGGCGTTAGATAGGCTGTCTTGATCCCTACCAAAAAAACTAAGTATACAATCATGTGGTCAGGTCACTTTTGATGTCATTAGAGGTCAAAGTACGCTCTCATAGGAGTGCAAAAGAAACTTACGCTTCGTGTCATAACACGCGCCCCACTGGGGTCCCTGGCATGACGCGCCCCGCTGGGGGGGCGTTTTTCGCCCCCACCCCTTCGTATATCATTTCCCAGGAAGCTAAAGAAAAATTACGGAGGGCGTTCGAAAGCTCTTGACGAGACGAAGACAAATTAGAGGAAGCATTTTTATGTCAGGTCAATATTGAGGTCAGCATAGGTCAAAGAAGATTCCATAGGCTTACAACAGGGCAGAGTACGTTTCCACCTCTAGATATTTACTCAGCAACGCTAGAGCAAATATTTATGCATCATTGGATTCCTCTCACCGTGGCAAATCGAATGATGTATGATATGACCTTACTAGGTCAAATTGTGGAAATGACCTGACCTTGAGCTAGGTTAGGGTTACAGGGCAAGACCTGGTATGGTCATGTTGCATATCAATCAACTCCCCGTGACAATATAAGCACAATGCAAGCAAAATTATAAGAGCTTTATCTCAATCCAGTGAGAAATTATTGGCAAAACAATCACTGTATGCTCATGTGACCTGACATGTCCTTTGAGAGGTCAAATGGTAAAAAAATCAACTTAATCGTCAATATTGTGGTAAGAATACACGATGTGAGAATTTTCAGATATATCTATCTGGTGTTTACTGAAAACGAGCCCTTTCAATTTTCACCATTGACTTATAATGGGGTGACCAAAAAATTGACACCACTTTAAATAAAAAATATCAAAATTCCGATATAGCGGATTTTAAGACCCTAATGACCTTATCATATTGTGAAAGTTTCAAACTGATCGGTTGGCAGATCTTCCTTAGGCGCCGCTTCAAACTCGTGATTTTAGGTTTTGAGGTCGGGTCACTGGACCTTGCATAGCTCCTTGACCTGACATGACCTGGCCTAAGAAATTTGGTCAGAGGCGTAAAATTGATCAGGGATAAGGTATGTAAGTTTCGTTGCTTTGCGTTTCTTCGTATTTGCGTTACCTGGGGAAAACCAGGGGGGCGAATTTCGCCTCCTCCAGCGGGGAGCGTGATAAGGGCTGACAGAGGACTATAGAAACTTTAGAAGCATCATTAAAATCATTTCACCAAGACTGATCGAATGAAACATAGCATTACCTTGTGAGTTCAAATTCTAAATTTGAACTTACATTGACCTGAAATTTACCGATTGACCGTCAGGTCAAGGTCATCATAGGTCATCATGCATAGCATTCGCACGGCAGTAGCATGCCAAACACGATGATATCAAAATAAAAGTTTTATCCATATTATCAGCAAAGTTATCGAAATTTAACCCAATATTTCATGTATTTTCACCGGAGAGATCATGGCCCTGGCCTGAACCCCACGTCATCGATATACATAATCCAGTTACCCTAAATCATTAATCTCGGTGACTTAATCAGGTGATGTGAATTTCAGATAGACCGCTTAAGCCTGTTCTTACTGCTGCACCTCTAAGCATTGAAGTTGGATCAGTTGACCTGGCCTGATATGACCTGCAACTGAAATATTATCATTAGTTGCAAAAAAACAGGTAATACGCTAACTAAGTACGGCGGGACTGCGCTCCGCCGTTTTTTGGCTGTCAGCTTAAAACGTTAGAGTAATGGGTGCCTAACCCCGTACCGGCACGTGTTAACGCTTACGAACGGATAAGCCCCGCATGTGCTCCGGGGCGGTGATACTTACATTTTGTCTTCTCCACCCAGGAGACTCGCTTTCGGAGCGCCTCCAGCGCCACCCTGGTGGCCTTCAGCAGAACCTCCAGCACCTTCCTGTGGTAAAGTCTTCGCATCTCCTTTCCAGACCTCTCCATCTTCAAGCGCATCTCTCTCCGTTGCTGCTCCAGCTGATAAAGCATGGCTGGTTTAGAAATCGAATTCAACTAAGCTGATTACAACAGCAGGGCGATCCGCTGCCGAAGTCCGCTATTCCACTACTCCGTTACTTTTGGATGCTCCAAATAGTAACGGAGTAATTGTAGCGGTTTCTATCACAAAAAGTAGCGGAGTGGCGGGAAGTGGAATCAAAATAATTCCAACCGACTGTCCCACCGACAACCTGTTAAGGCGATCACCCTCCAAATCAATCATAATTATATAAATAAACTATCAATTATACTAAATTTGCATTTAATAAACAGACAAGCATTACTTCCGCTTGAAATTTATGAACAACGAAAGGACATTTTTGGGGCAGCGCCTTGCAGTGCTTTGTAATAAACAGTAGTGGGTAGCAAGTAGCGGTTTTACTATTTAGAAAAAGTAGCGCTAGTAGCGGTGGTGGTTTCAGTCAGCCAAAATGGCGAAGTAGCGGTAGCGATTTAAAAAATTTGATAACGGTGCCCACCTCTGGTGATTTCGATACTCAGTTCGAATGCAGCATCAAAGTGGGCTTGGAAAACTAGGCACATCGGATTCTACATGATTGGACAAATTATTATACAATGCTTTCAGCTTTCGTCTAATAAAAGCGAAAATTATAAACATCAACAGCCTTCGAACTTAACCAAATCACGACGCAAAGGTCCATCTTTTCCGCCAAAAAAATCAGCTGTCAGATATGCATGTACGCCCCTTTTCCAATGTTCTTCCAGTGCTTAAATTGCGTTACATTACATCCGTCGCCTCCTGCTTGGTGTGACATGATATGCATTCCGAGACTGGCTGCTTAGAACTGTTGACTTCACCTATAATTGGATTTTATATGACCTGCTGGTGATAAAATAAAGAGGCAAGATACAAGGACCGCGGTGGCGGAGTCTGAAGGTACCGACCTCCTCGGTGGTGGGCTCATGACGCTTCTGTTCTGCCTCCTCCTCACTGGGCGCTGGTATCGGGGTAGGCGGACTCGACTGCGGCTGCCCCAGCGAACTGGCCGAGGCTGCAACAGGCCACACGCGCTGCAGGGACGATACGCACATACATATACATACATACACACATACATACATACATACATATACATACATACATATACACATACATACATACATACACACATACATACATACATACATATACATACATACATACATATACACATACACATACATACATACATACATACATACATACATACATACATACATACATACATATACACAACGGACTTCTGGGAGTGTATATATATGCATATATACCGCAATTGTTTCGAAAGCAAAAGCGATAATTTTGGAATAGACTGAGGAAACTTGTTTATACAAAATACAACAAGCTGGCCAAAAAGCTAGTCGGAATACATGTGCAGACCAAAAAATTGTCAATCAGATGCAATCAGCTAAATTATCAAATACCCATTCGGTTATCCGATCCATGGCGCACTATAGCTCGACCACTCACAGCCGGATCACTTATAGACGGACCACTCACAGTCAGACCAGACCACTCACAGCTGGACCACTCACAGTGGGACCACTCATAGCTGGACCACTCACAGCTGGACCCATCACAGCTGGACCACTCACAGTGGGACCACGCACAGCCGGACCACTCGCAGACAGACCACTCATAGTCCGACCACTCACAGTCGGACCACTCACAGCCAGACCACTCATAGACCACACACAGTCGGACCACTCACAGCCGGACCACTCACAGTCGGACCACTCACAGTCGGACCAGACCACTCACAGCCGGAGTCGTCGGAGTCGGCGTCAGTATCCACGAAGCCGGAGGAGGAGCCGTCGGCCCGCGTCGGGTCGTGGCTGTGCACCAGTGCCACCAGCTCCGCCACGCCCTCCTCTATGGTGCCGCTCAGGCTGTCCAGCTCCTGGGAGTGTCACCAGGACCATATACCCGGCACGAGGATCCCCAGTTTCTCTACCATCCAAACTCTACAGCCCACACTCCTAGTGTTCACCAGGAAGGTTTCAGCATGACGACCATCAAGGTGGAACAAGATGAGCGCCATTTGGGGTTTCCACAAGCGCACTGGGTTTTCCAACGCACTGGTTTCACAAGAGACAAAATTATAAAAAAAATTTGACCTACGTTGTCGGTAAACCCTAAAAAAAATGATGATGCTGTGACGCAAGCAGTAACACTGTTTCTTATTTAGTAATTTAAGCAAACCAAAATAAGCCACCTTGCTCTTCATGTTAGAGTCAGAATAATCTTTAACTTGATGTCGCTTCGGAAGTGTCACGACACTGTTTTGCATTGATCTGCTCCCAAACCCATGATCTTAACAGAACACCACGATTTGACCTAATGAACAGCCAGAACCAGGTCAGCGCCATCCGGATCCGTCCTGGCGCGGACGTAGGTAATGTACGTACCTGTGCAGAGGCGACACAGAGCCGGTAAGTGCGCACGAGGAAGTCGTCCAGCGACCAGGCCTCGCGCTCCGGCAGAGTGTACAGCCGCACCCGGTGCATACGCTCCAGCGTGTCCTCGATCCGCGAACAGTAAATGTCCGACAGTCTGCCGCAGACCGGACAGGTCAAAAGGACGAGTGGAGGGGAGCGAGGACGGACCCGGACAGGTCAGGAGGCCGAGTGGGGGGAGTGAGGATGGACCATTCAAGAGGCCGAGTGGAGAGGGAGCGAGGACGGATCCGGACAGGTCAAAAGGACGAGTAGAGGGGAGCAAGGACGGACCCGGACAAGTCTAGAGACCGACTGGAGGGGAGCGAGGACGGACCCGGACGGGTCAGAAGGAAGAGTGAAGGGGAGCGAGGACGGACCCGGACAGGTCAGGAGGCCGAGTAGAGGGGAGCGAGGACGGCGAGAAGGCATCAGAAGCAGATATAAACCACAATAGGGGGTATTCGCAATACTAGCTGTAATCTTTAAAAAGTTGTGCGTTCTAATCAAGATACTGAGAGCATAGAATATCAGAAATTTAACATTAAAAGTGCACAACAGGAATAAGCAATAAAGGCTCCAGCCTACCTGATAAAAAAGGCACAGCATTGTGCCCAATTCACTCAGAAACCGTTTCATTGTTTCGGCTGTGATGTCCCACTGGGACTATTGTACCCGGTAACAGCCGTTAAATAGAACTGATGCGCACGCAAAGTACAATCCCACTAAGAAATATGTAGACATGCTTTCCGTGCGCTCGATGCCCGACGACAGCATCAGTCCCTAACGCACTGTATTCCTCATGAACCGGTGCGACAGTAACGGACCTGACGATCAGCACTTCCAGCTGACAGACGCCGGCTCGGATCTCCGTCACGGTGCCGGTCAGCAGCGGCGACGTCCAGGTCAGCCTGGCCAGCCGTGTCTGCAGCTGCTGCTGCACGTGCAGCACGTGCGGCAACAGCAGCGGCTGCAGACCACCGCAGATGCGGCCCCGCACTGCCGCGAAGTACTCCAGCAGCTCCTGGTCACACGCACATCCGCCGCTTGGCAGAAGCAGGACTAGATACCAATCCTACACAAGCACAACCGCCGCTTGGCAGAAACAGGACTAGATACCAATCCTACACACGCACATCCGCCGCTTGGCAGAAACAGGACTAGATACCAATCCTACACACGCACATCTGCCGCTTGGTAGAAACAGGACTAGATACCAATCCTACACACGCACATCTGCCGCTTGGTAGAAATAGGGCTAGACACCAATCTTACACCACACAGCCGGATTTTTGGCCACTGCTGGATTGAAGGTTACTCAGACAGGATCTGACTTTGTCACCTTTGAATATCATCTTCCTTTCACGCATAGGCTGACGAGCAGCATCAGCCTGTGGTGACTTCAGGCGGAGCCGGGGGAGCGCCCGGTTACCTGTATGGAGTTGGCGCTGTCCACCAGGTATTGTCGACGGGAGAGAAGCGCCGACGCCACCACCGGCACCGGCAGGTCCATCCGCAGGATGGCCTCCACCTCTCGCAGCAGCAGCCGGATCTGGTGACTGTAGTTGAGGCGGAACTCCTCGCCCTCCGGCACGATCACAGGCCACGCCAGAAAACGCTCGATGTACAGCACCTGCCGCCCGTCACGCACGCACGTGTCTGTGCAAATTTATACTCACTCACTCACTCACTCACTCACCACTCACTCACTCACTCACTCACCACTCACTCACTCACTCACTCACTCACTCACTCACTCACTCACTCACTCACTCACTCACTTACTTACTTACTTACTTACTTACTTACTTACTTACTTACTTACTTACTTACTTACTTACTTACTTACTTACTTACTTACTTACTTACTTACTTACTTACTTACTTACTAACTCACTCACTCACTCACTTACTTACTCACTCACTTACTGAACGACTCACTCACGCACTCAGTCACTCACCCACTCGATCAGTCACTCACTGAATGACTCACTCACTCACTCACTCACTCACTCACTCACTCACTCACTCACTCACTCACCACTCACTCACTCACTCACTCACTCACTCACTCACTCACTCACTCACTCACTCACTCACTCACTCACTCACTCACTCACTCACTCACTCACGCAGCGCCAGTCAGCTATCCGACTCACGTCTCGGTCCATCCAGGCGGCGTGCAGCATGTGCTGCAGGCGGCAGAGGCAGACGGCCAGCCGGTTGTAGCGGCGCACGGCCTCCGCGGTCTCCGGCAGCGCCAGGATCTCCGGGTGCTGCCGGATCACCTCCATCGGCTCCCGCAGCCGCAGGTACAGCATGCGCGCCCACCGGATCTGACCTGCAGCGGGGCGACACTGCTGATCCGGGACTAACGGTCTGGCTGAGGCTGAGTCTCCTCCACACTGGTAGACGATGAACATGTGATTCTAGGTCATGTGCAGAGTCCTTAAACATTTTTTTAAGTATAACCTAAAAAATCCTAATCCTATGGCTGTATGAGACGGGTTTAGGTTATGAGGCTTGCACTGACCTGTTCTGAATGTCGGGATTATAAATTGTGCGACACACGAAACCGTGTTAGTCTTAAATGTCGTTTTCTAACAAATAAAATGCTAGAAAATCGTTCCAATGTGAACTAATGATTCGGATCAATGCAGATGAGATTGTCCGTATTGGAAATATTTATGTGAATCATTTCCTAAGCATAGTGCAACGTTGTACTTTACCACACTGCCTTGTTGGTAAAGGTAATAGTTTCGTCAATGTCCCGAAACGAGACTATCAGCAAGGCTTAAGCGTATTACTTCAACCCAGCTTGCCAACATGCACACCCGATATCTCCAGTGACGTCAGACACCGAAACGCGACAGCCAGCACGACTTCAGTGTTCCATTTCTACCCAGCTTGTTAACATACACCATACACCCGAGCTATCTCCAGTGACGTCAGACAGAGAGGAGCGGCGTGCGGCCACTGACCGGCCAGAGGCGGCTCGTTCCAGGCCACCGGCGGGTTGTCCTTGTGCAGCTGGTAGTGGCGCTGTATGCGGGCCACCAGACTGGTGCAGAAGCGGGCGATCCGCTGGTGCTTGTCGGCCATGTTCAGGCCCGGCACCACCGCCGCCACCTTCTCGAACCTGCTCGGTCACAACCGCGCGGCTCGGGTAGCCGTCAATCGGTTCCAAATCTGCCGTCTAAAGGTGAAACCCTGATACCCCATTCAAGCATGTGGGATATGCGTGGTTAACCTTTGAAACGATAGAAATCACCGGATGAAATTGTGATACTCAAATGTGCTAGCTAGGTTGTTGACAAGTATACGGCTCCATGGAAAATCCGTCGCATTCAGAATTAAGAACAGCAATGCAGGAGTTTGAGCAGAGGAGGCAATACTATCGGAAGTTGTGATCGGGACTTGGTGCCTTCCAAACGACGTTTGAATTAGCGCCACTACCTAATAAATAAAAAGACCCTGTCCAAATCTCACGCACAAACACCACGCCACTCCATCAGAGTACCAACAGCGGGTGTCCAACCTGGCGAGGAAGTGGAAGGCCTGCGGAGTCTCCCAGACGTCGTCGAAGCCGGTGAGGAGGGACCCGCGGATCTGCGCCAACAGGTTGGAGGTGCCGCGTCGGAACTCGGCGTAGTCGCGGCCGAACTGAGCGCCCCGGTAGTCCAGGTAGTCGTAGTCCTTGCCGGTGATGTCGTCCACCATTTGGCGGAACATGGTGATGGTCTCCTCCACCACTAGCGCGGGGCGCGGTAGCGTCAACAGTTTCCTACATCTTTAGCGATTGGAAAATATCGGGAAAAACACCAAAGCACGAGCATGGTACAGGCACGGTCTCGGCTTTGATAGTGGAAGAGGATGCACATTTCAAATGGATTTCCCAGGCTGACCCACGCTCGGTGGTATGAAATAAAATTTGGACAGAGCTTAACCCTTGCCCCGGTGGCGGGTACGAGCCACCTTCGCCCTGGTGAGGGGTTAAAAAAGACCCCCCATGATCTCAAAAACTAAGAGAGATAGAAAAAAACGCAAAACGGCAATCGAAAGTTCTTCTAAAATTATATCGAGAATACTTCAGCTATTTTTCTCGTCAGGTCAATATGAAGGTTACCAGAGGTCAAAATAGGTCAAAATCGCTGATATGAGGTGTACCTACTAGGAAAACCTCACATATCTCAGAAACTATGATAGCTAGAAACATTTACCACCATTCCATAGCTCCTGAGTTGCTCTTTCATTACAGTGGCAATGGTTTTTGGGTCAGGTCACAGCCTAGGGAGCTGCTGGTCACTGAACATTGGGAATGTTCTTGGGAATGTTGATAGCCCCCCAAGAACAAGGGCGTTTACTTTTTCGCTAACTTCCAAACCAAGCAAGATACAGCCATAGTTGATGCACCATTGCAATCCTTTCGTCAATACGAATTGAATGAGATATGGTATCGCTATACCAGGTCCAATTTAAAATTTGACCTGACCCAGGTCAACGGTTTGACCCAACGTGACCTGGTATAGTTATGATGCACATCATTTGACTTGCAGTGTCCATACAAACACTTTTTTGACAAAAAAGTTTTATCTTTGTTTATTCAAAATCTATAGAGTAAAACACCGAAAAATGCTTATTTGACCTAAGGTGAACTTTCAAAGGTCACAAGTCAAAATTTTTGGTATCAAATACAAAAAAGGGCTAAGAGCGAGTCATAACTGATGTTTGAAGTTGATTCCATCCATACTTACTGAGAAAAACTTATTTCATGATTTTCCCCATGCATTTGCAATGGGGAGGTCATGCTCTGTACATGACCTTAGGTCACCCATATCAGAAATCCCAGAACATATGTTGTAGCTCCTGGTAGGCCCAATATGTGGTATGAGTTTCAACTTCATCGATTAATCCTCCTTTTAGTTATGCAGTCCTAAGCAAATTTTGAGGTGAGGTCACTTCACCTAAAATTTTCAGAAGATGTAAAAATGATGACGAAACAGCTAGACTAAGTTTTGCGGCGCTGCGCGCCGCCGTTTTTCGGTCGCTTTGGAAAACCCCGAGGGGGTCTAAAAATACCCCCACCCGGGCGAAGGTTAAGATACACCAAATCGAGAGAGGCACGGATGTAGATCACCGTTGCAGCATACAATGCCACGAGATCGGCGTAGTTCGATGTTGAGCGTTAATTAACACCCGCACTGGAGGGGGTCTGGCACTAACGCGCACTGGAGGGGGCCTGTAGGCCCCCCTAAGATCTCGGAAACTAAGAGGGTTAGAAAACGCCACTTGGTAGGTGGGTGGGGGCTATGGTGATCTACATGATGACCAATTTTCATTGACCTAGGTCAATATCAAGGTCAAACAAGGTCGTAAAGGTCAAATATTGGCCATGCTGGGATCGATTGGTAAATGCTGTGATTATGCAGGAAAATGGCGGGAATAAGCTAAAGACGGACAAGGTTCATAGAGAAGAGGTCTCAAAGAGGCTTCCACAACTTTTGGGTCAAGGTCATTCAAGGTCATTGACCTTTAAGGTCACCATATGGTATACTACTTATTATTTACACTTTGACTAACACTATAGCCACTGTTTGGCGGGAAATGAGGATTGACCTTTCCCAATGACGTTTGACCTTGACCTTCCTTGACTTTGTATTGGGGTACACTACCGATGACGTCGCATATATATTCGACCGGTTACTCATTTGGCCGACGCACAGTGGTAGTGACCTTAAGTGCATATACCTTGACCTTGACCTTTGACCTTGACCTTGACTTTCTGTGAAGTGACCTTGACTATGTCCCGCTTATATTAGTTATGACGTCACCCTGTCTTCATGGCTAACTGGTCCGACCCGTTTACGCATCTCATGGGTCTGACTTTGAAGCCTATAGTCAAAATTTTCGCCGATTTTCAAAAGTCTTACCATCACGCGCTATTAATTCTTTAATGTGGCACGTTTGTTTTTGCTGGTTCTCCGACCACCTCAAACAGGTTCCCTGTTAAGCATCCGTTTCCTACCAGCATCCACCCGTGAATCAACTGCGGCACCAGAACAGCGAAACGTTTAAAAACCAGTGGGAACCATGAAGAGAATGGAACGTTTCTCGATCTAATTTTCTTACACTTTGCGTGCATTTGCTTTGCGCATACACGAAGTGTCGATTATTTGGTTATTCCTCCGTATATATCCAGCACCATGTGTTTATTGGGATTCTTGTGATCGGCGGCTTCCTACATAGCGCACGCTGAGACTGCGGCCACGCCATTTGGAGCGGACTGTACCGCAGTGCTCACACGCTTGCCGGTACACTCCCTGTGGAGGATGGAACGGGCAGAGGAGAGGATACAGCCTGGAAAGGAGGGAACCTGATGGTTATTTGGTAATGCAGTTTCTCCGGAAACGAAAGAGGAGGCACATCGCTCTGTAATTGAATCTTTACAGACCAGGCAAATCAGTTTCTGGTTCATTGAGGCCGGAATATCGCACACTTGGTCGTGATAACATCTAAATGTTTATATTTCCCTTTGCTTTCGTTACCGCGACCACAAGCTATCTTGACAGTCTCGTATTTTACACTGGCGGCCAAAGGGCCGTGGCACCCTCCAAAAGATGCTCCTGGATGCGCCTATGGTATTTTAGAAATGATTTTAAAGGATTGCATTGCCTGCTGGTAGCGTCTGAAAGGTTTTTTTCAGCAAAAATAATCATTAAAATATTAGGTTATCCATTTTCTTTGCATGCCATCAAAAACTACCGACATAACGCACGTCACGAGGATTGGATAGGGAACAAGTGAGCAATAGTTTGCTAGCTGCTAGCCAGAGTTTGCCGAGCATAATGAGGTCTGATTCAACAATAGACATCTCTGTACTAGACACGTGACAAACATGAATGACAAACACGAATATATAAGTACGGAGATCATACCTTTACAGCCGTATGCCGCACCAAAGCACACATTCCTGTCTGGAATGAGGCTCAATAATCTAACATTCTTTACTTGGGTGGGTTTTGGGTGGGCTTGAACTATCTTATCTAAGTCTTACGCTCACTTTTTTAACCATCTGTTTCTTTTTTGCATTAGTTTTCGTTCGAAGCATTTTGAACACAGTAAGTTCGATTTCGCTTTTTTTTAGTAAGGCTTAGGTATGGTCTCCTTTACTCTATTTTAGCCCAGAAATATTTACTAGAAAGCACCCCAGTTATTATACATTTATTCCAACATAACAATTAAAGGGATTTAGATACGTTGAGCGGCAAACAACTGGATGGGCAGAACCAAGAAGGCCAGGGTAATGCATCCACATCTCGCATCTATATATGTTTAGCACATATTAAAGACTGTTGTCTGGATTTAGAAATTCGTGCCTTGCGAAACCATCACGCAAAACATGCCGATCAGGAGGGTCTAGAACCCAGAAGCGATATATTCCGTTCAAGTAACCATAGGTTTCGGAAAAGGGGGCAGGAATCTGCCCCCTTTCATCTGAAAAGTTTCAGATTTCAGCCAAACTGGGAGGAGAGCGGTAAATGCTGCAATTAGTCAGTGCAAAATGCAGCGAGTTGCTTGCCGGAAACAGGTTGAAGATTTAACTTTTTTGCCGGTGGCTACGATTATGCACATCAACCAGTTTGATTTCAAGCAGATTACAGGCTTACTTGGCACTCCTTGGAGAAGACCTGCGTGAAATTGCATATTGTGATATTGTGGAACTATACATTGCATATTTATTTCATGAATTTCACACAGTTCGAATTTAAAGGACACCTGGGCGTTCACATAAAAAGTCATACATTCAAAAAGGTTTGGCGTAATTAACGACCATCCAATTGGCTGGGCCGACCGCTCTCGCACCTTCAATTCGTGAATTGAAGAGTCTGGAGTAGACTTGAATGGAGTCGAAGAGGGCCGTCAGCGTGGCGAGGCGCTCGCAGAAGCCGTCAAACTTGCCGAATATGTACACTTTGCTGAACTCAAACGGACGGTCGCCCACATTTTCCAGTGTATTCTGCAATACAGAGCAATGATGCAGCAGGCGGTTGCGAATATCTCAATACGCTGCTTTCACAAGCTGGAGATCCTATCATAAAGGCTCAGCAACGCAGCTGTAAACCTGACCCGAGCCTAAATGATCGCCAACCGAGATGTTGCCGTTGCGTGAGGCTGCCGCTGTCCGCGAGGGCACCAGAATCTGCTCCAGGAGATCAGCCAATCATACGTCTCTCCATTTCCGTCCTGCCGCTTCAGCTCGACATTCCTGTTTACTTCCAGAAATCTCGCGGTGCCAGACCATAGGCGCAGGAGCGGGGGGCAGGGGACAGCTGCCCCCCCAAGTTCGGAATGGGCGGCAGTGCCCCCCCCAACTTTGAGCCGATTCCGGACATTTTCCTTAAAAAATCAAGTGATAGGCCGAATCATATATGACCCCACCAGCGGTTATAATTTTTGCCCCCCCGACTTGGAAAATTTTCTGCGCCTATATGCCCGACTGACCTCCGCCCGTTCCAGGCCGGCGTGGTAGGCGTCCCTGAGCGCGATGCAGTCCCTGATCTTGGTGCGCACGTCAGCTTCCGGCTGTGTCCAGATGGTGTACCGGCCCCGGTCGCTGATGTACTCCGTGCAGGAGACGATCATCTGGTTCGTCACCTGAGGGTTGGATGCAGAGTGATGGAGGCTGGTACATAGAACCCCGTCGTCTCAATAGTGGCAAGGAATGGTGTTCCCCGAAGAGATCTGGTTGATCCGCCTCCCCTAAACACGTTGCAGCTCGCAAATAAGTTGGCACGTTACATCATGAACTTACGCTGTTCAATCAGTGTGGGTTTCTTCTCGGGTATTTAAGGCGAAAGTTTGTAGCTGGCTGACAAAAAGTAGCAAGCCACGTTACGTGCACAAAATACTAACGCCAATGGAAGATACTCTCAAGGAATGGGCCTGCTGATACTGACCTTGATCAGCAGAGCCGACATCCGCTCCGAGGAGTTGTAGTAGTGAGACACGCTGTGGATCATGCGCACCGCGTTGAAGAGTCCCGCGATGTTGTTCACCATCTCCGGCTGTAAATGAGCATTTATGTAAGAATTTCACTGCACAATAAATGTTATACCGTTATTTAAAATACTAGACACGACAGTTAATCCTCGCCCTATTGGGTATGGGTAAACATCCCCCTGAGGGTTTCCGGGATATAAAGCATGGCGGTAAGAGGCACCGCCGTACCTAGCACACCTTATTATCATCCCAAAAATATCAGGTCTGGGTTTACTTAGGTTAGGTTACCAGGCAAGGTCAGGTGAGCTCAACTCCGAATATGTTTCAAGTGGTACCGATGGAAGTATTTACATACAAATATACTTATACAGGTGAAGGACAGAAGATCCCTGCACTGTTTGGCCTTGTCCGTATGTATACAGGTTTTATAGTGTTTCAGCTACCGAGGCTGCATTTGCCCAGATCGAGTCTATCCTGTTATTCCTACTTTGCGATGGGTAACTCTCCTCAGGATATATAGATGCCTTCATAAAGTTTAGACCACATCACGCCCCTAGTTTTTTCCAGCCTGGAAAACAGCGCACCCACCGGCGATCCCAGGGTGAGGGGGTGCAGGTGTTTCTCCACGCAGTAGATGAAGCGGATGTTGTCCTTGGCCTCGTTGTAGGCGTCGGTGATGCGACGGTCGGTACGCCGCCACTGCTTGACCACCGGGTAGTGGTTCATTTGTAGGCAGAACACAGCCGTCTTCACCTGAGAAGCGCAGTGATGACACAAACCGTTATGAAAATGACGACCTTGTCACGGCAATTCCTACTGAAATTTACAAAGGCATTTCGTAAAAAAACTCCCGTTCACTGAGCGATCCACCTCAAATCAACAATCCCAAATCTCCTGGCAAAAAATGTTCTAATGTGAATAGGAGAAGCCAACAAATACACCGCCGCGTCTCACACTGTGCAGCTTCAACTGGTCGATGATGGAGTCTATCACTGAGCTGCGTATCTTCCAGTACTCCAGCTCCTTGTGCGGTCCGATCTCGTTGCCCTCCTTTCTCAGCAGCTCACTCTGCATCAGCACCTGGCAGCGCGCGTCGCAGTAAATCAAACCACGAGCCCTCCCCCAGTGGTAGCAGGCTTGAAGTCACTCATCAAATCACTGTCAGTCAGTCAGCAAGCCATTAAATTTCAAAGGAAGTTACACAAAAATGAGGGAGTTATCGCTGATTTTTCTGGTGTACCCGTTGATCACGTGAAGCGAGATTGTCAATTCTTGCGCCTCCGATGCTTGCATTGCAATAGGCGAACAGCGATATTTATTGCAGAGGATAAGTTCTCCCCTTCCCCAGTGTAGGTCACGGCACATGAACTTTGTCACAATCTCTTGGTATCGTGCATAGTTTTATTTTTAATCAACCCTGATATCGGCCGATATTGCTGATGCTGTTGTCTGTTGTCCCCCTCCCCATACACCCAGAGAGTCGCAGAACAGGCCACTGCTCTTTGCGATCTCTTGAGAGGCTGGAGTGTTCAAATGCGAGGCACGCTCATACCCCGCAGCTCTGAGCTCTGCAGTCGCCCCTGAAAGCGTCATCCCATCAGTACAACAGGCATTTCGACGATTGTCATCACAGCTTCTAAATCTGCCACTTTTTCGCTTAACCTTCGCCCGGGTGGGGGTCTTTTAGACCCCCCTCGGGTTTTTCCGAGGTGACCAAAAAACGGCGGCGCGCAGCGCCACCAAACTTGGTCTAGCTGTTCCTTTATCATTTTTACATCTTTCCTGAAAATTTTGGCTCAAGGTCATATCAGGTCAGGTCACCAGGTCAGGTGAAGTGAACTCACCTCAAAAAATACTTAGGACGGCATAACTAAAAGAAGGGTTAATCGATCAAGTTGAAACTCATACCACATCTTGGGCCCACCAGGAGCTACAACATTTGTTCCGGGATTTTTGATATTGGTGACCTAAGGTCATGTGCAGAGCATGACCTCCCCATTGACAATGCATGGGGAAAATCACGAAATGAGCTTTTCTCAGTAAGTATGGATGGAATCAACTTCAAACATCGGTTGCGACTTGCTCTTAGCCCATTTCTGAAGCTGATACCAAAATTTTTGACTTGTGACCTTTAAAAGGTCACCTTAGGTCAAATAAGCATTTTTTGGTGTTTTTCTCTATAAATTTTGAATAAACTAAGATAGAGCTTTTATTTTGTCACCAAAGTGTTTGTATAGTCACTGGAAGTCAAATGATATACATCATGACTATACCAGGTCAGGTTGGGTCAGACCGTTGACCTGGGTCAGTTCAAATTCTTAAATTTGACCTGGCATAGCAATACCATATATCATTCGATTCGTATTGACGAGAGGATTGCAATGGTGCATAAACTATGGCTGTATCTTGTTTGGTTTGGAAGCTATTAGCGAAAAAGTAAACGACCTTATGCATGGGTGGCTATGGACATTCCCAAGAATATGCCCAATATTTAGTGACCTGTAGCTCCCTAGGCTTTGACCTGACACGAAAATGAATGCCACTGTAATGAAAGCACATCTCAAGAGCTTTCGAATGGTGTTAGAAAAATGTTTCTAGCTATCATAGCTTCTGAGATATAGGAGGCTTTCTTAGTACACCTCATATGAGCGATTTTGACCTATTTTGACCTCTGGTGACCTTGATATTGACCTGACAAGAAAAATGACCGAAGTATTTTCGATATCATTTTCGAAGAGCTTTCGATTGCCGTTTTGCGCTTTTTCTAGCTCTCTTAGTTTTTGAGATCGTGGGGGTCTTTTTTTAGCCCCCCACCAGGGCGAAGGTGGCTCGTACCCGCCACCGGGGCAAGGGTTAAAAAGGTATCGAAGATAAAGCACAGGTTAGCACTGAATAATGTTCTTTCCTCTACAGCTGGGAGCAATAATTATGTTTCGGTACTCCGTTTAACCCGCGCCCCCGTGGGTCTGCGAGCCACCTTCGCCCTGGTGGGGGTGTTTGAACACCCCCTCGAATTCGGTCCCTATGCGGGATAGCGAAAAAACGCAAACGCTGGTGAATAGCTCATACAAATTCATGACGAACTATTTCAGCCACTTTTGGGCTCAGGTCAATATTCAGGTCATGACATGTCAAAGAAAGTGGGGTTTTGAGTAGAGTTTTTGGGCTCTAGCGTCTGACAGAGCATAGGCGGATCCAGGGGGCAAGGGGGGCACGTGCCCCCAATCGACCCTCGGCGCCCCCCTGAAATGTCGCTTCCCACCCCCCTCAGGATGCGAAAGTCGGCGCCCACCAATAGGATTTGGCGCCCACCTGATAGCTTTTGCCGGTCATAAGTGGCGCCCCCCTGGTCCGGATGGCGCCCCCCCCCGGGAAGGTGCCCCCCCCGATCGGCAATCCTGGATCTGCCTATGTGACAGAGTTGATTTAGAATCATTTTGAAGGCACCATTGGCTTCCTCTCGTCACGGCGAATCAAATGATGTATAATATGACCATATCAGATAAAAACACAAAATAAACTGACCTCAGGTCAATTCAAGGTCACTTTTTAACCTAGCATAGTCGATATGCATATCAATCGACTGGCAATAAAATGATGACCCGTGAAATGAGACTAAAAAACATTTTTAGTCTCATTTAAATGAGACCCGCCACTGCTGTCGGCTCTCCTCACTCTTAGTTAGGCAGCCGACATAGTCATTTATCAGCCTAACCCCTCTCTCCGCTGCGTTGTTCGCCAACTGCAGGTTTCGGATGAAGGCCTCCAGCCTATCGTAACCTGGGATACCGTCCCATGGCGGGCACTCAGCCAGAAATGACGTGTCAACCGACAGGCTTTCAAACATGAGATGGGACTGCGTGCCCACAAACTTATCCAGCGTCTGATCCTCCACGCTTTAAAGGGAATGTGGCACCTTCATAACGTGATTTTAGCTGAGATAGCCAAGTTGTAAAGCAAGTCGGAAAACCCGGTACTGCCACCCGGTGTTGGACGCTGTTGTATCAAAGGAAATCACCTGGACATTGTCCATGAGGGGTGGATTTCCTGTAGTTTTTAGCTTTTCTCTACGGATATTTTGAGTTTCAAGACAAATGATATATTGAGTACCGGGTTTTCCGAATTGCTTTACAACTTGGCTATCTCAGTTAAAATCACGTTATGACGGTGCCACATTCCCTTTAAAGCGTGGAGGATCTGACGCTGGATAAGTTTGTCGGCACGCAGTCCCATCTCATGTTTGAAAGCCTGTCGGCAGACACGTCATTTCTGGCTGAGTGCCCGCCATGGGACGGTATACCAGGTTACGATAGGCTGGAGGCCTTCATCCGAAACCTGCAGTTGGCGAACAACGCAGCGGAGAGAGGGGTTAGGCTGATAAATGACTATATCGGCTGCCTAACTAAGAGTAAGGAGAGCCGACAGCAGTGGCGGATTTAGCCGGTAGGTTTGGGGGGCAAGCATAAGCGTCGCCACCGGTAAAAATTGGGGGGAGCCAGCCAAACTTCAAACGGACGCTGACAAAAAAACTTTTCACGTTAGGACCAAATACTGTTCGAATTTGGGCTCCTCGTTGCCTTCTGCAGCCGCTGGTTACAAGAATGTCCGGTTTTCCTCCCATTTTGACTGAGATCAGGAAATATTTAACCGAAAAGTGGGGGGCCGGGCCCCCTGCCCCCCCCGTGGCCACGCCCCTGGGGGCAAGCCAATGTCGATGAAAAAAACGTCACGCGGTGATAGCATACCACAATTTAACTAGACAGTAAGCTGTGGGGGTAAGCTGAAGAGTCGATAAGCAAAATAAAAAACGTCGCCGGGTCAAAGCTGTAGCCAAAAGATGCTTGTTTTGCTATCCAGGGCTCAATTTTTACACTGAAGTTGAGTGGCTGTGTTTGAAGTTGAGAGTTGAAGCACCAAAACCTTGCTTGTAGACTAAAAATGAGTCCGGGCAAAAACGAGGTCGACGGCTTTGGGGAAAGGGTGCAACCATAATACTGCCCCTATATTTTTCTGTTTGGGGGAAATGTATTTCCCCCCATCCACCACTGGCCATCAGCACCCACTGCAGGTTGTAGAGCATTACCACAAACCGTTTCCCGACACTAGGAAATCAGTTGTGGCGTACACCTCTGGCCAGGGACCCTCCAGAACGATGTTTATATGTAGCAATGGACTTTTGTTCCATATTGAATAAAGTATATGTGTCTCGACACTGTGTCTTTCTAGTCTGAGGATCAAAGATAATGTTTATAAAACAGTATTTTGTCTGACTATACAAGGAAAAACGACCAATTCTTCTGATAAGGGTTGTGTACCCTATAACGGAATATGGTTCTATGTAAAACGAAGAACGTGAAGTAATTGTAGTGGAAATAAGTCGAAATGTCTTGGAAACAATAGCTAAAAGATAATTTTACAAAACATAGCTTAAAAGAGAAGAAAACATAAGACACCCTACGCTGGAGTCCCGCATTACAATGAAAATACCGAAATAGTTCGTGTTTAAGCGTTGCAGTCTCCATCGAGAACTATGGGTAAAACTTCAAGTGATTTGCGCTGGGGTCAAATATTAATTTAAATGCCTAATTTTTTGCAAAATTTCGTTTCAGGTCACACTGCACGGGAAAAAGAAAGGTAAACATTAACTTTTAAAACTTTGTTAATTTTGGGACACCCTAATCTACACCAATACAGCCCAATTTCTGTTTTCCCATGTATTTCCAATGGGGAGGTCATGGTCCGTACTTGACCTTAGGTCATCGATATGAAAAATCCCGGCATATATACTGTAGCACTCGGTGGGCCCATTGTGTGGTATACGATTCAATCCGATAGATCAGCTCATTTTTTATTTATGCCAACTAAAACATTTTTTAGGTGAAGTCACTTTACCTGCACTGGTGACTTGACTTGAGATGACCCAACATAAATGTTTTGAGGAAAGTTGCGGAATTGATAAAGGATAAGGTGTGCCAAGCACGGCGGCGCTTCTCGCCGCCGTTTTTTCGTGCCGCCGGAAAAAAACCCGAGGGGTGTTCAAATATCCCCCCCACCGGAACGAGGGTTAACCAGCAATTTCTTTCGCTGACCCATGTCAATCTTTAATTCGTTTTGATTGTCCAGGTGAGAAAGCGATTTCTGAACTATGACAATTTACATGCGCCGGAATCGACGGGGCCTAGAACATGCAAAGACCGTCACATGAGAGCAAGTTAAAAAAGTAAGCAAAGTTGTATACGGATTTAATACTAGTTTAAGGTTTGTCCATTGATGAAAGCCTCCAGTTCTTGCAGTGCTGCGAGGAAAGAGAAAAACATTCATGTGTAGGCAGGAAATGACCTCTAACGTCACGAGTAGCCAGGACATCGGTGGGTCAACAAACGCCGCTTAAACACAGGCAATTTGTCAGCAGGCGAGCCCGTGTCACGGACGGGTGACGCGCGGGAGCAAACTTGCTCAGTTTGAACGCTGCTTACCGGCGTTCCCCGCCTGCGCGGAGTGTTGATGTAATACTGACGCGCCCGGCGGTGGAAATCCCGGCGTTCGGTGTGATCGGGTGACCACACGAGTCAGCGCGGCGACACATAGCGGAATGTGACATAAGTCATCACGGAACCGCATCAGGCGCGGGACAGGCCTGCCAGCACTGCGACCTCAAGTACAGGCCAAACTCTGAAATATGGTGTAATGAAATTGAATATATGTGCCAAAAATGTCAAACGAGAAATAATCATCCGTGGAAGATTCATGACAACACCCGAAATGAATGCCAGCAATTTCTTTCGTTGAAATGCATTCGCGGTTAGAAATGCAATTACAAGGAGGAGGTTAGTGCACCAAAATGGCAACTCTAGCTACATAGGTCCGGAAATTCGCCGGGGTTCTGACAAAGCCGGTTCGTTTCTGACGTTACACTGGCTATCGGACTATATCGTTCACCCCGATTAGAGCCAGCGGCAGCTTTAAAGGTTACCATTGTGTGGCTGGCTGGTCATACGACTGGCTGATTCGGTCGTACAAAACGAGGACCACGCCGTCTGTGCAGCTATGGAGAAAAATCAGTGGGTCTGGAGCCTTTTACTCCTACAGGTAAGGATTATTGCACCTATTGCGCTTAGTGTGAGCAACAGAATAAGCAATGCATAGGCGAAGGTCAAATTACGCCAACAATTGCTATGGTATTATTTGATTAGCCAAACGTTCCGCTTTCACAGCCTCTTCAAGGACTGTAAAATGGCTAAAACACAATTCAAAAAGCAGAATATACAATTAGTGCTGTATTTTGCATTTCATTTTTTAAATTGCATTTTGTTTATTTTTGGACGCCTGGTGGAGCTCTAAAAGCGAGACGTTGAGCTAATCAATGGTTAAAATAGAATAAACTAATAGTAATTCTGACGTGATTTAGCCTCCACTGACGCAATGCTCAAGCATTGAACGCATATATTCAAGGCTATCAGCGTATGTACCTTTTTACCGTTCCCAAAAAGTTGTATTTGGAAAATGTAATGTTATGTGCCGATGCCAGGTCAACTGACACGGTACCTATCCTAAAAAAGTAACTTCCCAAGACGACAGCCTGAGCAGGGTGAGTCAACGCGTAATTCTGGTGAGCCGACTGACTTCTGTGCATTGATCTGTACAAACGGGGATATCACGGGCGTCGCCGGAGATTCGTTAACGGCCTGGCGGAGCGGAGAGAAGAGGACGAGACACGAACTTAACACGCACATTGACGGGGGTCTGAGCCACCTTCGATTGACGGGGGCGGGTACCCGCCCCTAAGATCTCGATAACCACGGTAGGTAGCGAAAAACGGTAAACGGCGTTGGGCTGCCCTCTACTTTCCATCGAAAACATTTGAACCATTTTTTGTCAGGTCACATTTAAGGTCACGAGAGGTCGAAACATGCCCGTCATAGGGATAACATGTAAATTCAGTTTTTGGCCATTAAATCTGAACAATTAAAGATAGAGCAAAACGACTTTAACTATATGAATCCTCTTAGCAAGCCGAATCGAATGATATATAATTTGACCTTGCTAGGTCAAATCAAGGATTTGACCTGACCTGAGGTCAGGTCAGGGTCAAATTATATAAAATGCATATCATTAGAACTGCAAAGCCCAGGCGAGTCTAATGCAGCTAAAATAAATGCTCTATCACCATCCGTTACTGAGTTATTCCGTAAAAACATTTTTCCATGTATTTCCAATGGAGAGGTCATGCCTGTACCTGACCTTAGGTCATCGATATCAAAAATACCGGAACATATTTTAGAGAACTCGGTGGGGCCATTATGTGATATGAGTTTCAATCGGATAAGTTCACCCTGCTCCGACTTATGCTATCTTAAACTTTTTTTGAGGTCGGGTCACTTGACCTGTAATGGTGAACTGACCTGAGATGACCTAACCTTTAAATTTTTACAGAAGTTGTAAAAATGATGAGGGAAAAGGTATCAGTACGGCGGCGCTACGCGCCGCCGTTTTTTGCTATCTCCGAAAAACCCGAGGGGGTTGGGTACCCGCCCCCGTCAATGGGTCAACCCTCGCCCCATAAGAGGCCATCGATGCCCCATACAGTTTTTTTCGGAATATCAGAAAGACAACGAGGTGCAGCGCCGCCGTTGAGGGCACTATCTCTCGCCGCATCATTTTTCCACCATCCCTGAAAATTTTTACCCCGGGTCACACAAGGTCAGGTCACCAGGCGAGGTCAACAAAGGTCACCTCACTTCAATTTTTGAGCTCTACCTTAGCTTCATTTCTAAGCGGATCAATTTGAAACTTCTTACACTTTATGACCCCTCCAGGGTCTGCAAAATGTAAATCCGGGATTTCTTTTCGATTTCGTGACCTGAAGTCTGGTCACGAGGTGACATCTCCCATTGACAAAGCATGGGGGAAAGATGTCTTATGATCTTAGTCACAAAAATGATTGCAAATACTCAGATTGTTCAAAAAGCGTTCTTCTTTGACACCCTTTCACGGATCCCCAGGGGGCGATATTTGCCATTTGACCTATCTGAGGTTATCCAAGGTCACCAGCGGTCAAAAACCTTATTTTGATTATTTCTTTTGACCTAATCAAGCTAGAGCGCTGAAATAAACGTCATTATATATGCCTGGTCACTGCTTTCATTTTATATACTCAAGTTCACTTTCTGATCTTTTGTGACGTCAGGTCGTATAAGGTCACGAGGTGACCTCTGGAGGTAAAACCACTGGAGGGAGGTCAATATGTTCCGCAAATCGGAAAAGGTCTGGCATTTTCTTATCAAATGTACTTTGCCAGATCGCAATAGCTCTAACGGCATGAGAGGTATGCCCAGTTCACTTAAGCATTGCATATTTTAGTGTAAATAACCTACCGTGTCCTAACTTGGCCTCTGGAGGTCAAGCCATTGACCTGAGCGCTTGAACATATAAGTAATTTCGTGCTGAATCCACACGAGCTTTCTAATGCACTTTACAGATTTGCGCTAACCTTCATATTTTCGGAGTTAAGGGGGCCATCAATACCCCCGTGGGGCGAAGGTGGCGCCGGACCCCGGTGGGGTGCGGGTTAATTAATCTGAATCATGGACTGCCTATAGGTACAATTGTACAATGCCCGAATTACTTTCCAATACAAATACAAGCATAAATACAACGTTCTTGTTATGGGTAGACAATACCAATACCATAATTGTTAGCACGCTTTAGCCAAAATTATAGAGAATATGTTGAACGGCTCCAAGCTAGTGAGTTGTGACACTGCATATCATTTACCTTCATCCTCGTTAATAGGGGTAAAAAAACTCTTCGAACTCGAAAACAAAGAAACCTAGAAATAAACTGAAAAGCACAATCGAAAGCTCGTCCCGAGTTCCATCGAAGCTACTTCAATAATTATTCGTTCAGTCAATTTTGGGGTCACTAGAGGAAACATTGAGTCACAATTGCCGAAATGAAGCGTACTCAAAAGACTTCGTTTATCCCAGGAACCAAAATAGCTAGAAACGTTTTCTCAACGCCATCCAAAAGCACTTGAATGCCTTTTTATGACGGTGGCATCCCTTTTTGGAGCAGATCAGACGTTCGGGCGCTGCAAGTCACTGAATATTGCGAAATTCAGTACATACCTTCAGGTCCCTATAGCTTATTTTAAGCAGGCTCGATTAGACGCGATTTGTACGACCTAAGTGACAATATTGGGCAGTGATTCCGCGGCCATCTGAAATCTGTCACAAACACGCATCGATAGTGGCTACAAATCAAGGCTAAGTCTACGTTAAATGCAGTCTAGGTCCAAGATACCCACACTGTGGGGTAATTACTTTTTTGCAAATGCCTTTCAAACCGAACGAGGTACAATCGTTGTTGAGGCACCAGTGTATTCCTCTGGTCAATACAAATAAAATGACATACGATTTTACGATGTCAGGTAAAATTCGGATAATAACCTGACTTCAGGCCCGCGAACTGACCCACGTGATCTGGCATAGTTATGATAAATCATTCGGCGCGCAATAGTAATACCAACACAATGATGACAAAACTAAAGTTCTATCGTTGTTTACTAAAAAATGTTTGGGTAAAATACGAAAATTGCTATTGACCTTATCCTGTTTTACGAGAGAGAAGAGAGAGAGAGAGAGAGAGGAGAGAGAGAGAGAGAGAGAGAGAGAGAGAGAGAGAGAGAGAGAGAGGAGAGAGAGAGAGAGCGAGCGCGCAGGCTGTTTGATTCGATCCATGCTGAGAAACGTGCATTCAAAATTTTGCAATATGCTTATGATGTGGTGGCATGTTACCCGTACATGAAGCCAGGTCATCGATTTCATATATCCCATTACCACATATTGCGGTCCTTGGTAACTTTACTGTGCTACGAATCTCAAATCAGTACCATACTCTCCCTATGGCCACTTTGAATATTTTTGTAGGTGACGAGGTCACTTTGTCTGACCTGGTCACCTGACTTGATATGACTTTGACATAAAATTTACAGAAAAAATGTTAAGAGTATCAGGAAACAGCTATTCCAAATAAGGTGCACGCCGCCATTTTTGGGCCACTTCGGAAAAAAACTAATTTTAGGAGGGTGGAAATGACCCCCAGCAGGGCGAATTTTAAGTCGCCACATGGCTCATTGAGCCCCCCCATCATTTTTAACAGAACAGTGGGATATGCAGTCTTACATAGAGACAAGACAAAACGAAACAAAAATCTAAGCGATGTGTTCAACGTGAAGAAGCTCTAATCCAATAACACGTGGAGAATGTACTCTGCGGCAGGTGGCAGCCCAGGTGCCGGCGGTGTACCCGGCGACGGACCGGTGGCTGCCTCCTGAGCTGTTCGACCTGCAGCTGGGTGAGAGCGTAGACCGCCACCTGGGCGCAGCCGCCGTGGACCGCTTCTCCGGCGACGTCCACGTGCTCTCCCTGCAGCTGGCAAACAGCACGCTGCGGCTGCCGCTGATGTACAGCATGGCGGTACCCAGGCCTTCAGACCACGCGCAACACTTCCACGTAAGGTCGCGGGGTCAGAGTGAGTTGGCTGGGACGGAAGAGATGCGTCCTCTTGTATTGAGCCAATCACATGTGAAACCAAGGAGGCAAAGCCCACCCCCTACCCTCTCCACCCCGCCCCTCAGCTAAACAGTATCATTTCAACGCCCTTCGGCTCGTGCATAAATCGAATTACGCTGCAAATTATAATTGTAAGTCTCACCAGAAAATGTTCCACATAAGTCCAGTAACGCCGGACCTTCAAAATGACGCAACAACTTCACTGGTTCCCCACTCCTTCAGTTTGTTTGTACCCACCCTCCAACACTGGTTCCATATACAGTGAAGTCATGTAGCTTCATGTCTCTTCTTCTTGGCCAGCTACTTCAGGGAGGGTCCTGGGTGACTCTCCCGCCTCTGCGAGGTCCGACCATATGGATCGAGCTTTGCTCGTGAAAATAGTGTGTATGGAGGGTATGGGCCTCCTCCTCCTTTGGCGGGTTCCTGGCAGTAGTGTTTCCATCGCATGCTTGGTGTTTCGGAAGGCGCGGACTTCAGGAAAACGCGCGCAGAGGGCCCTGCTGGACCTATGATCGTCGACACTATCGCGGTCTCAACTCAGGTCATTTTGGGCCGCCGATCCCAGATTATTGATTTAACACATCTTCTGATACCCAAAGGTCACTCGCATATAATACGAGCAATAGGAGTTTATTACATAAGGTAGTCATATGCTTCCAGCCTTAACCCTGAAATATGACAAATATGATCGCTAACGTTATGCCACCTTAGCTATCAACCAATGAGACGACAATGTAAATGCGTATGAGTCAGTGTATTCTTAATTGCATATGAATGAATACGGTAGGGTTAGTAAGCAGCCTTGAAGGTAGACGTGCTGTTGAAACGTGGGGTAAGGTTTTGATCGGACATGCATTGATATTAGCCTTGAGTTCAACGTTCTTTAGTGTCTGGCATATCACGATATCGAAACATTTTATCGTCCTTGCTTTTAAACATTTTTCCTTCCTTGCAACTACTATCCCCCTGAAAAATGGCAGTGAGATCGAAAACATGGCTTATTAGAGTTTTTTTCTAAGAAATACAAAACAAAGATGACTCGCAACTCATGTATGTTTGCTGGATACGCCATTGGATTTGTGGAAAATCCACAATGCGAATATCAAATAATAATAAATAGTTGATGCAATTATTCTGGCATTAGGCCCATTGCTGATAAGCCCACGTCCAATTGTGCCTTCGATCCATATTCGTCCTAGAGTGGGAGGTTCCAAACACACCCTCGATTCTCGGCGCCTGTGGGAGATGCAAAGATCGAACGATGATGTTATTAAGAAATTCAATAATAATTAACACGCGCATTGACGGGGGTCTGAGCCACCTTCGCATTGACCGGGGGGTGGGTACCCCCTAAGACCTCGAGAACCACGGTAGGTAGCGAAAAACAGTAAACGGCGTTGGGCTGCCCATCCACTTCTCCATCGAAAACATTCGTACCATTTTTTTGTCAGGTCACATTTAAGGTCACGAGAGGTCAAAACATGCCCGTCATAGGGATAACATGTAAAATTCAGTTCTTCGGGCATTACATCTGGACAAGTAAAGATAGGCAAAACGACTTGAACTATATGAATCCTCTTAGCAAGCCGAATCGAATGATATATAATTTGACCTTGCTAGGTCAAATCGGATTTGACCTGACCTGAGGTCAGGTCAGGGTCAAATTATATAAAATGCATATCATTAGACTGCAAAGCCCAGGCGAGTCTAATGCAGCTAAAATAAATGCTCTATCACCATCCGTTACTGAGTTATTCCGTAAAAACCATTTTTCCCATGTATTTCCAATGGAGAGGTCATGCCTCGTACCTGACCTTAGGTCATCGATATAAAAATACCGGAACATATGTTAGAGAACTCGGTGGGGCCATTATGTGATATGAGTTTCAATTGGATAAGTTCACCCTGCTCCGACTTATGCTATCTTAAACTTTTTTTGAGGTCCGGTCACTTGACCTGTACTGGTGACCTGACCTGAGATGACCTAACCTTAAATTTTCACGAGTTGTAAAAATGATGAGGAAAAGGTTACAGTACGGCGGCGCTACGCGCCGCCGTCTTTCTACTGTCTCCGAAAACCCGGGGGCGGTCCCCCCCCCTCCTGTTAAGAATTCAACCAGACACTTTTCGTCTCAGGTTATTATTGAGATTATGACAGGGAAGGGCGGATCCAGAATTTCAATAGGATCTTAGTCTCAGGGCCCCTGCTTGGAAAGTCCCTTTTAGGGTCTGCCCTCATTTTGTCTCACCTATTGAACGTGAAATATTTTTAAAATGCAGAATTTGTGTTGTCTTTTCAATGTGTTTATGTTTTCAAGTTGATAAGCCGCAGGAGGAAATGATAAGGCAAACCCATTTCATCAATACCGGGCGGTTCAACTCCTAACATACCGGATCTGGTGTCCTTTAGAATACTTCTGAACTGGTTGGGGTAAAATACGAGCACATTCTACACATTAATTATGGCGATACCTGGATAAAAGCTACGAGAATATCTTCATTCTATACAGAAATGCTCAGGTGGTTGAGAGAATGTCTACCGGTGAAGGAACCTACCAATGGCACAGAGGTTCGAATGCAATTAATTTGGAACAATGCTGCGATCCGTATGGGTGGAAAGCCTGTTTTTTCTCTTGCACTTTATAGACGAGACATTAGTTTAGTCGACGATCTTTTCGATAATGCGGGGCAAGCCTAAACCTATGAACAGTTTAAACAAAGTTACCCTGGACTAATATTAAATAGACTGGTATACATGAGTTGGTATCAAGCTATACCGTTACAATGGAGAGCTGGATTGCTGGAAGTGAAAGATTAAGCCCTGAAAATAGACTCACGAAACCAACTGTTGACACAATAATATAAAATTTATTAGTTCAAAATTCTTTCGTAGCAAATGGTTACGAGAAATCACCCCAAGTGCACAAATGAGATGGACAAATGAGGCGATAAATTTTGGCGATAATTGGAAAAAGTATATTCATTACCATTCAGGATAACACAATCTACTAAACTACAAAATTTACATTTCAGAATCTTGCACAGCTTTTTCCCAACGAAACGGTACTTGTGCATTCGATCTGTTGTGGACGACCCATTTTGCGATCAGTGTGGTGAAATTGAAACAATTCAACATTTTTTCTTAAATTGCGAATGTGTGCGTAGCTTTTGGGTCCTATTGGTGTCAAAAATGAATCAAAGGCTATAACAACGATGGAAATTTGACCTGAACGAGAGAAATTTTATTTTCGGATCTACTGAGGCCTCACCAATTGTTAATTTTATAATTCTAAATGCAAAACAATTTATTGTAATTCAGCGCTTCAGGGATGGAAATATGGACGTTAATCACTTCGTCTCTCGCTTATTGAGGTTGTTTAAAATCGAGCTGTATACGCCGAACAGAAAAAGGAAGACACAGTTTAAATCTAGATGGAGCCCTTTTGTTGATGAGGAATTCCGATTATCCTTTTGAATAGCACCTTGCAAACCCAAAATGTAGTCCTCTTGGTGGCGCTGCGCGGGGGGCTGCCTGGCGCCGAGAGCCTGCCTCCCCCTGTGGGCTCCTGACCTCGCGTCTGGAGCCACACCACTGACCGACGGAGGGGGATTGGGTCGCATTTGGAGAAGTGCGACTAGTGCTCCCCTTGCGTTGGACAGGGGCGCAGGGGGGGGGTCCGCTTGGGCGCTCAGTAATTTCCTGTGCGCCCGGGTGAACTCAGGGACTCCTCCGCGCCGCCGGGTCCCCTGGGTCCGGAGGCGCGGGGTAGGTGTCGGAATTGATGCCCCATCGCCCCGCGTCGGGCGCTCTCCGCGCGGTGCCACCTGGGGAATCTTTGTCAGGTGTCTCTAACGGGTTCTAGCTCCATAAGCCATCGACAAGCTGAGTGCAAGCACAATATTTGACGGTATAGGTAATGCCTGCCTAAAAATAGTGCGGTCGGGACGGGGTGGGGTGGGGTGGGATTGAAAGTGCTTATGAGAAAAACTGGGTATGTGACCTTTTCACGGAATGTGAAGGTGATGAAGCTAAGAGTATTGAAAAAGTGAAAAATGTTATGATGCATGAATGTAACTTGTGATGCCTAATGGTGCAAAATATAGGGCCACGGCCGACACCGGAAAAAAACTCCAAACATACCAGTGGCGGATGTGGGCCGGTTGTTTGAGGAGGGATAACGTCGCCGAAAATCGTGAAAAGCAAGTTTTCTTTAACACGCGCATTGACGGGGGCGGGTACCCGCCCCCCCTCGGGTTTTTCGGAGATAGCAGAAAAACGACGGCGCTAGCGCCGCCGTACTTGGCATACCTTTTCACTCATCATTTTTACAACTTTTGTGAAAATCTTAAGGTTAGGTCATCTCAGGTCAGGTCATCTCAGGTCAGGTCACCAGTACAGGTCAAGTGACCTGACCTAAAAAAGTTTAAGATAGCATAAGTCGGAGCAGGGTGAACTTATCCGGTTGAAATTCATATCACATAATGGGCCTACCGAGTTCTCTAAAAATTTGTTCCGGTATTTTTGATATCGATCACCTAAGGTCAGGTACAAGGCATAACCTCTCCTTTGGAAATACATGGGAAAATGGTTTTTACTGAATAACTCAGTAACGGATCGTGATAGAGCGTTTATTTTAGCTGCATTAGACTCGCCTTGGCTTTGCAGTTCTAATGATATACATTTTATATAATTTGACCCTGACCTGACCTCAGGTCAGGTCAAATCCTTGATTTGACCTAGCAAGGTCAAATTTTTATCATTCGATTCGGCTTGCTGCGAGGATTCATACAATTTAAGTCGTTTTGTTCTATCTTGACTTTTTTAGATGAAATGACCGAAAAACTTAATTTACATGTTATCCCTATGACGGCATGTTTTGACCTCTCGTGACCTCAAATGTGACCTGATAAAAAATGGTTCAAATATTTTCGATGAAGAAGTGGATGGGCTACCCAACGCCTTTTACCGTTTTTTTTTTGCTACCTACCGTGGTTCTCGAGGCCTTAGGGGAGGGCGGGTACCCGCCCCCTCGTCAAAGCGAAGGTGGCTCAGACCCCCGTCAATGCGCGTGTTAAGAATCGGAGATAATCTCGATTTTGGAGCACATACCGTTTTGACACCCCTCCGTCTGTATCCGCCAGGTGTGCCAAATGCAGAAGCGCTCCACACCGCCATTTCTGGTTGTCATGAAAACCCGGAGGGCTGTTAAAACAACCCTCCCTCTCCACTGTGACACGGATAAAGACGTCCCTCGTGTTCGTCAGTTTTTTTAGAGGTGAACACTGACATCCCGTTGTTTGCAGGCGGCGCCACCAGCGCTGGGCGGCGTCACCCGACTGAAAGATGGCGCCGTCATCGCAGACGTATTTTCGGGTGGTCGGCACGTGCAGGTGGCGCCGACGCTGGGATGCCGCCAGGATGGGCACCGTGCTGAAAGGTGTCACAGCGTACACCTGCGGCACCTGCCACGGCAACCAGGGCATACACCCAGCGCAGGTGCAGGCCTCGAGAACGGCAGAGGAGCAAACACGTCAGCCTCCTCCATCGACGACTCTTCGGAGAGGCAAAGGAAGGCGTATCAAAGATATGGAAGACCCCGGACACACCGATTCCGGAGGGCGTCGGGTGCTCGCTTCCAGCGCTCAGGAGCCAGAGCCTCCAGCGTTAGCTTCAATGGTGGCGCACCGCCGCTAGAACTCCGCGTGGCTGCGTTCGTGGAGCACCGCGCCGTGGGCCACTACGAGTCGATTCTCTCGCTTCTGCCGACTCCAGTACACCTTCACGCGCTGCTGGAGACGTACCTGAACCAGATAGCTGCCGTCTACAGCGACCCCTCGCTCGGCATGCCGATCCGTGTCACATTCCCGCAGGTCACTGTGTGGAGAAGCGCTAAACCCAAGCCAGCAAACGAGCCAGTGATCGGGTGGTTCTGTAGAGAGCACAAGAAACTGCAGCAGGCAGCGTCGAGGTCGTGGGACGTCGGCCTGTACCTGTACGGCGGCGACCTGGACCACAAGGCGCTGGGAGTGGCGGTGCTGGGCTCGACCTGCGGTCAGGACCGGCAGCCGGGCACGCCCCGCTCGGGCTGTGCCGTGGTGGAGTTCGGATCGCACTGCCAGGGCCGCAGTGACGCCGTGCCGACGGCCGGGCTCGGCCTGTCGGCGCTGGTGGCCGCTCACGAGCTGGGCCACACCCTGGGCCTGAGGCACGACGGCGACGGCAACGTCTGCGACAACGGGCCGTTTCTGATGGCGTCCGGGGCGGACAGCGGCCGGCCGGCGCTGCATTGGTCGGCCTGCAGCCAGCAGGCGGCGCACCGGCTCTGGCCGGGCTGTCTAAATCGCGGCCACACCCGGAGCCGGGCGCCGCAGAAGCAGCCTGCCCTGCCCAGCCTGGACCAGCAGTGCCAGCTCCAGCTGTCCGACCTGCTCGCCACAGCCTTCACCGACGGTAACCCCTGCACTAAACTGGTGTGCCAGCAGGCCACTATAATAGCGTTACGTGACCTGCTGGAGCAGGGAGCTAGCGGACTAAACGCATACAGCGGTGTCATCAGCCCAGGTCCAGCCCTGGAAGGCTCTGTCTGCGGAGATCGCCGTGTGTGCCAGCTCGGCTCCTGCGTTCCCTGTCCACACTGCGCCCCCATGCAGAAGGGCCGGTGGACACATTGGCACCGACGCACCTCGTGTCGGTCTCCGTGCTACGAGGGCGCCGTGGGATTGGAGACCTTCTCCCGTCGGTGCGTGGGAGCCGATCCCTCCCGACCGGCCAACTGCGGCTCTGGACCCCAGGTCCGACACGTGCGCTGTTCCCCTGGATGCCGCCACCGGCTAGACTGGAGGGAGTACGGCAGAAGCGTGTGCTCGCGCTCCGACGGCGGCGCCGACGCTCGCGCCACCCGCGGCGATTACAGCGCCACCTACCCCGTGCGCGCCTGCGCAGTGCGGTGCTGGCGGCCGACCCCGGACGGACTCGGGAAAGTGGCCTGGTGGCCCACTGCCACCAGCGTCGACGGCAACGTCAACGGCGACGGCCCGTTCTACCCGGACGGCAGTCTCTGTCACACCTCCACCGACGGCGTCAAACACTACTGCGTGGCGCACCACTGCCTGCCCGAGCACAGGATAGCGCGGGTCTAAACGCGCAGGGTGTGTGCTGCACGGCATCGAGAATAAACTATCTCGTGCGTCTTGTCTCGCGCTGTGATATACAATTGAAGTGAAGAACGTATAAGGTGTATTGAAGCATTATATTTGTATGCAAAGTGGCTGATGGATGTTTTTCAGGCGTTATATACAAGTGTGTTACTGTTTTGCTCATATTGGCACTGCTTCTATATGTTTCTTTTGCTTCTATTCTATTCGTGATGCATAAATGCATCACGCACATGAACCACTCCGTCCCGATATTATGCACTCAAGTAAACATATATGTGGAACCAAGGGCGCCGCCACGGAATTTTCGCAGGGGGGGGGACGGACCCGGGCTGGTGTTGACCGGGGGAGGCGAATTTTTAGTATATTCGGTACTTGATAGCATTAATAACCATTGACCCAAAAATTTGGGGGGGACCTCCCCCTCTGGTCAGCCAACAGGGGGGACACGTCCCCCCCCCCCGCTTCCGGCGCCCATGTGTGGAACTGATGCTAGGTGTGAGCCACGGGGTGTGGTGTGGTAGTCAGAGCACTCGCTTTTCATGGGGCAGACTCGGGTTCAAGGCCCAGCGGATTCCCTGGGCAAGGCGTTATCTAACTCCCGACCAAACCTTCCAACAGGGAAAGAGTTAATGACGCTATATGACACTGGAAATTGGTGTGTCGATACGCCCCAAAAACTATTATAATGATACTGGAAGCCGTGCCAAATTTAGTATAAGCGTCGGAAAAGGTGCAGACCAAGGGCAACTCTCCCCACATTTTACCAAATATTTCCTGATCGCAGTCAAGGAGAAAACCGGGCATTTTTATACTCAGCCGGTGCGGAAGGAAACGAGGAGCCGAAATAAAATCGCACAGTTTTTGGTCCCAACGTGGAAAGTTTGTGGTCAGCATCAGGGTGAAGTTTGACTGCCCCTCACTTTTTGCCGGTGGCCACGCTTATGAAGTTTAGCCATTATAACCGCATTAACGCGGGCCTGAGCCACCTTTCCTTTGACGGTAGGGAGAGGGGCACCCTCCCCCTCCCCACCGTAGATAAAATCTCGGAAACTACACTAGACGGCGAAAATCGGTAAAAGACGTTGCACAGCGCATCCAAATCTATATTCCAAATATTTCAACCATTTTTTGTCAGGTCGCATTCAAGGTCACTAGAGGCCAAGGCATGTCACCGTAGAGATAGCATGCAAATGAAGGTTTTTCAGTCATTACATCTGAACTAGTAGAGATAGAGCAAAACAATCTTGCGCTTGCAATAAGACAGAGTCGGATCGAATGATATATCGTATGACCTTGCTAGTTCAAATCTAAGATTTCAGCTGACCTGAGGTTAGGTCAAGTGAAATTAGGTCACAATGCATATCATTAAAACCGCAGGGATAATACGAAGCCAATGCCGTTAAAATAAACACCGAACCTCCATTCATTACTACGGTATTCCCTTTAAACCATTCGGCACATGTATTTCCAATTGAGAGGTCATGGCTCGACCTGACCTTAGGTCATTGATATAAAAATATTGAAATACATGTTGTATTGCTCGGTGGGCCAATTATGTAACATGATTTTTAACTGGATAGATTCACCCTGTTCTTACTTATGCTATGTTTAACTTTTCGGAGGTGAGGCCGCTTGACCTGTACTGATGACCAGTCCTGAGATGAGCGGAAAGTAAAATTTTGCCTTATGTTGTAAAAATGATAAAAAAGGGCATTCCAAGTACAGCGGCGCTACGCGACGAAGCTTTGATACTAGCTCCGGAAAGCCCGAGGTGGCGGGGACCTGCCCCCCCCCACCCCTGTCAATGCGCGTGTTAAACATCGCTAGAAACATGAGCAGAAGCTCGAAGAGAACGAAAGAATTAGTGATCTCATGCAGGAATTATGACAACGAGCAACAGGCGGTTCATATTATGGGTAAAAGCAGCAGTAGCACCACCAGTGCACCAGCATGGAACAGGTGAGTCAGGTTTCCATACAGGGTAGCACATAGTCAATCGAGAACTCCCTACCTGAAGGCGAGGGCACGTGATTAATACCAAAATAAAACAAAACGATGGCTCGAAAATGTTATCAAAACGATTAAAAGAAAGGTGATTAACACATAGACAAAATGGCAGAAGCAATGGCACAATTGAAGAAATCCAGCACGCCCCAGGGAGAAGGGAGGACTGTGCTGAAGAACAATCACAGCCCATATGATTAAACAAACTCTGGAAACAAAGTTCAAAAACTGCTCTTATCTTATACTATGTCACCAACTCCACTTTGCTGTGCTCAATACTGTATGTAATGACTCAGTCCATTGTCGTATATTGTCAACACCTAAGGGGCCTGGTAGGCCCCCTGAGGTCTGGGAAACAAAGAGGCTTCGAAAAAGGCCGGTAGAGGGTAGGTGGGGGCTATGGTGATCTACATAATGATCGATTTTCATTGACCTAGGTTTATATCGGCATGGTCGAATAGGTCGTAAACGTCAAATATTTACCGTGCTGTGAACTCATCGCAAAATGCAGTGAATAAGCGCAACAAGTCCGAAATGTGCTAAAATGGGTCATAGTAATAGTGAGAAGGTCCACAAAATACTTCATAAAATTTTGGGGTCAAGGCCCTTCAAGGTCACTGACCTATGACGTCACAATATGATATAATCCCTCTAATTACACTATCAGTAGCACCATAGCAACTGTTGGACGCTAAATGAATATTGACCCTGACCCATGACCTTTAACCTCGACCTGTGAAGCTGCTCTTTACATTCAATTATCTTAAATATGACGTCATAGCGTAATCTACGTCATACTGGGTAACGTCACTTGACCAGAAGCACTGCGAACAATGACCTTGATAATGCTGGTATGACCTTGACCTGTGACCTTTTAACTTGACGTTAACGTTTATGTAGGGCGTCATGTTTATATACCGTTATAACGTCACCCCTCGGTCTCCAATGCAGGCGTGTAGGCGAACTGGTGCGACCGCGCGACAGCGGGATCTCAAAATATGGGTTTGGACTTCGAAAGGCTATAAATCCAAAAATGTTGGACCGATTTCTAATATTTTTTACCAATCAACATAACGTTGAATTCTCTCAAAGGTAGCGTAGTATCATTTTTCGGCTGCGAACAGATCTCGGCCACCTAGAAAAATAGGTGGGGGAGGGACCTCCGAGGCCCCCTCAAATGCACGTGTTAACCCTCGCCCCGATTGGGGTGTTGGAACATCCCTCGGGCTTTCCCGTCCGCACGACAAAGCGGCAGCGCATATCGATGACCAAGGGTCAAATACAGATCCTGATCTCTCCATTGGAAATACAAGGAGAAAACAGGAATTGGGCTGTATTTTTGTAGATACAGCTGAGAATACCTTAGTATTCTCCGAATCGTAGTATCCTAGGCCCGTTTCTAGGTTTATGTTGCAGTTTTTACCTGTGACCTCTGAGAGGTCATCTGAGACTACTTAAGCAGTTTTTAGACTTGGGTCAATAACTTTGCAGGAAATGATGATGTAGCTTTTATTTTGATACCACTGCGTTCTGATTCCTATTGCGAGTCGATTGGTATGGATCTTGACGATGCTAGGTCGGATAGTGGCCTTTACCTGACCTGAGGTTAGGTCAATTTTGTGTTTTGACCTAGCATGGTCATATTATACATTACTCGATTCGCCGTGACGAGAGTAAGCGAATGGTGTATAAAAAATGATTCTAACTCAACTCCGTCAGACGGTAGAACCTAAAACCACTACCCTAACATAAAACCTTTGACCTGTCATAACCTCAATATTGCCCTCAGGCAAAAAACTGACCAATGCAGTTTCTTCATGAATTTGTATTAGCTATTCACCAACTTTCGCGCTCTTCCGCTATCCCGCACAGGAGCCGAGTTCGAAGGGCGTGTTACACCCCCTCCCCCACCAGGGCGTAGGTGGCTCGGAGGCCCAGTGGGTTAACGCGCGCTAGAGAGGCGTCCAAAAGTGCTTCCCCATCTACTTTTCTGGGATGGCGGGAGAACCATGCGGAGTCTAAAATGTTACACGCCAAATTTTGGGCGGATTAATACGTGCATCAATGGAAAAACATGGAAAAACGGTCGTTTGTTTACTTATAGGTTTTTATCTCATTCTATTCAGGCCACCCCTAACAGGCACACTTCTCCAATTATAAGGAACATTCTCGTGGGTTTTAAAGTCAACTGCACCAGACCAGAATGAACAAAGGACCGATTTCAAGCATTAGCCGGAGGACAACGCCCTGCGTATCCCGCCCATTACACATCGGAATCGGGCGGGAGGCAAACAGATGAAAAATCGCTTACCTGTGAACGGACCAATCACATGTCTACGTAACAAAACACAAAGACCCGGCTGATGTTGGTTTATTCTTTCAGGTACATACACATTGAATGCCCAGGATCACGGGGTTGCCCGGGCACGAGCACGGTAGACACGAAACGACGTAATTGGACACCAAGAGCATGTGTGACTGCGTTAGTATGTACATGTATTCTGCCGTGCAAAGACGGAACCCATGGTGTTCATTTTTTAGATCAATCGACACGTGAGCCGGAGGCGAATCTGTTTTCAAGTTTAATAAATATATCGTATTCTATTCCATTTTTTATTTTCACAAATACTGCGTGGAACTTAATGGTTTTAAAATGCAAAAGCCATCATGTCCGGTTTCAGCGTCAAAACCCACTATGAAGCCATTAGGTCTGCCGTGGGAAGGCAAAAGGCAGTAACCAGTGGCAGCGATTCCATAGAGGCACATTAGGCACTGCCACTTTTACATGTCGAAGTATAATAATAATTATTAATTATTATTATAAATAATAATAATTAATAATTATTACATGTCGAAGTAGGCATGTATGTTTTGTGGAATAAATAAAATTTGGCTCGCGGTTTGAGTTAGAGATGTTCCTTTTCGGACCACTGGGCCAAAGAGCTTATGATTTGCATCTCCGACAATCCACGCTCGCAGCTCTTAGCGTTAGCAAATGTGAGATTAGGCTATTTGCCATTTAGCTGAATCTGCCTAACCCCGTGGCAAATCTGACTTTCGGTGCTTTTTTATTTTATCTAATAACTCATTCATTTGGAGGCGAGTACTGGCTCCTTAATCAGCAAAAATAGGCATGCATTGGCAGCTCTTTTGAGTGTTGAAGGAGTGACCTATGGCCCTAAAAAGATGATAAAACAGATGACAGTAAAAACGCTAAAAGACTTGCAGCCTAAAAAGCCAAAGTCCAGAAACTAAGACGTCTAAATCCTAAAAATCCCAAGAAGGCTACGTCAAGGAAAAGATAAAGAAAAAAGTGTGTGATGAAATAAATGCATTTAAATGCAATTACCTCATCCCACGAGCTGCTCGGGTCTGGGTGAGAGCTACCGAAATGGCGGAGCCGTAATCCCGCCAGGCTCAGACACCGGGACACAGCATGCTCAGGTGCATCCGGGCCCCTGTGGCAGACGAGGCAGTGTGCCGCACGGCGCGCCGGGTCCGCGCACTGCTGGCAGTAGTGGGTGAGAAGACGGCTGATGCGGTAGCGGTACTGTCTGGAGAGTCCCCAGAGCCCCGCCCGCAGCTGAGGAACATTGGCGGCATCTCTACAGCTCTCGGTGAGGACTGGTGTCGGCATTCGGTCTGCCATGATGCGCCTAAAAAAGCTGTCAGACCAGCAGCAGCGCCAGGCCCCGGAGGCGGCGCGGCCGACGGCTCGGACGAGGCTGCGGACGTTCACAGGTGCGATTTCCTGCGGCCTCCTTCTTCAGCGCATCCGCTCCTTCATTTCCAGGAAGCCCACAGTAGGCCGGGACCCACTGCAGGAAGGTATTTCGACTCCTGACCACTGCTTGAAGGTGGAGATGTCACACCAATGCGCCCATCAAGGGTCGCGAGGGCAGCCTGGGATACAGATAGTACAGATAACGATGGAGTGATCGACTGGGGGCGTCGCCCATCTCCAGCAGTCTCTCTAGCGCCGCTCGGATGTCAACGCGCTCGGCGCGAGTGCTGCTACAGTTTTCGCGCCGGGGTGGTGACCAGGTGTTCTCGAGAAGGAAGTACGATTAGGGCACCTCCTCAACCGGCACATACTCCTTGTTTTATATTCGTTTTTTAGATTCGTTGAGGACCACCGCGATACTTAAGATTCTACTATCTCGCTGAACAACTGCTGTGCATAAAAGAAACATTAGACTTTGATTACAGCAATGACCCAGGCTGTTCACCGGAACTGTCTAAAACTCCCGAGTTGCCTTGAGGTATCTCTAGAAGGACCACAAGTCGATGGCAGCCGATTCCATTCATCAGGTTTATAATAAGAGCCTGAAGAAACTTGGATGGGTTTGTGACATGGTTGACTTCTAGAGCTCTATTAGGAAATCATCAGTGGTCTTGCATGCATCCAGGGCCTTTCTCCTACGTAGAAAACCCAGTAAGCCAGACAAAGCTTGGGAGGCTGACTGCGGATGGCCAACGCCCATATTTGGCGCATATCAAGGTGATTCAGTTACGGCGTGGTCATCCGCTTGTGTTCACGAAAACGACGCACAACTCAACCACATGGACAGCGTTTGATCTGTAAGAATCACTTCAACGCTGCCATTGCGCCCACAAGACGCTCCGTAGCACGCGGCGTAAATGCTGTTGTCCATTCCCAGGAGTCAGACAATCAGCGTTTTTGAACGCCGTCGTCGTGAGGGAAAACCCTTTGGGGTTTTTAATGACTCTAGGCATGGACGGCCTGCAGGCTTCTGGGGGGAGAAACAGTTCGCTCGCCCACCGATGTTTGCTTCCCCAGTGAAGTACAGACATCCACTGGCGTGAATGTCAAGCACATAAGCACAGAACCGGAAGCGAGACAAGAGCTCACAGTAGAACAAGAGGATTTCCGCGCTAGGTTTGACCGTGACCAGCAATGCTGGGTCGTTAGCTGGAAGTGGGCGGAAGGTTCTGCACCCACTACCCTGAAGAACAACGTACCGCAATATGCAGTGCAGGCCGACGCCAGACGGGATACCGGAGGGAAATCGATCTTTGGATTAAGAATGAATGGCTGCTACCATATAAAGAGATGGTACATCGACAGCCGAAAGGACACATCCCGATGATGGCTGTCATGCAGCACAACAAAAATGAGGTTAGGCCTGCGCTCGACTTCGTGAGGTGAGCCGTCACGTGGAAACGTACACTGCAGACATGGATGCTTGCAGCGAAAACTTAGGGAGCGGCCGAAGATGGCGCGGCAAGTCACACTGTTAGATCTTCATAAAGCTTATTTGCAGATACGTGTGGAGGCGTTGTGGCTGTACCAAACAGTGATGCTTGACAGCCAAAGATACTGTTTGACAAGACTGGGTTTTGGTCTCAACGTGGCACATTACATTATGAAAACCATATTGGAAACAGTTATAAGACAAGACCCTGTAGTGGAGAAGGTCTGTATTGACGATGTCTCGGCTGACGAGACGATCATGTATGCGGAGGCTGCAGCTAGCTTTTCCAAAAGCTTCGGTCTAGAAAGTAAGCCCCCTATTAGACTCACAGAGGGAGGAAGAGCTCTGGGTCTCAGGGTATCAGGAGGAAAATATTGTGTGAAGTTTACCAGAGACAACGATATTGGCGAAATCAAAGAGCCATTGACAAGACGAAACGTGTTTTCCCTCTGTGGTCGTCTTATAGGCAATCTTCCTGTTTGCAGTTGGTTACGGTAAACAGCATCGTATATCAAAAGGCGTGCAAATGCAGCAACTAGTGCTGTCGTGATAAAGCAAAAGGTTGCAACTAGAAAGTTGTTGATTTTTTTGTTTTTGGTATCATTGGAAAGCACATGTTAAGCTACGTCTGATGATGCGTATATTAAGTAAAAAATTCAAATAATACATGTGTTATTTTATCCGTTATATATTACTGTGATGCCGTAACCCTAGTTTGGTACCGTGAATTATCAGAAAAAAGACCGTAACACACTGTCCACCCACTTAAGGCTGTTTGTCAGCTACGATCCACTGGAATAACCGCCTCCGCAGTCAGCCAAATCACCGCAACTTCCACTTACGGTCTTTTGCCTGCTGCAAAATCGTTTAAAGCCCCCACATCCTGGGATGTTCACAATGTGCTTTAACAGCAAAATCCATGATTAACACGTTACCGTCAATGCTAGGCAGCCACTCGACCAGCCTGTTATCGGGCCGGAATGAATCACTTTCATTCGAAGGGCACCAGTGAATGGGTCACTTGGCGTCCTCTGTTGGGCGTGCACGAGGAGTATCGCGAGACTCCAAAACTTCAACTACTGTTTTCCCGGCGCAACTTATTTCTGCCGGTTGTTTGGGACGCTGCGGGTGGTGAACGCTGCGGATCACGTGATGGACACTGCCAAACGTAAGCGGAAAAACTTATACAAAACTTATACGGATCAACTGGGACGACGTTTCAGAAGGGAGCTGTCATTAATTCCCTGCTGCGAACATTAAAGTTTTGCCCGGTTCCGAGCTTAAAGCTGGCGTTCGAGTCCGGTGCACATATAAAGGCGTCTACTGGACTGGCACCATCGCACCAAAGAACAAGCGGCAACGACTTGTTTCTGGTGAGTACGCTGTTCGTAATAATAAGGCACTATCTCTGACAATGGATAAACTGCGAAATTATGCCCTCTTTGTAGAAAGTAACACAATTTGAAGGGTTCCACTCCGTCAATTCTCTCAGCACGTATGTGATACGAAATGGTAAAATAGCAAAATCATAATTTGGTTACAAAGCTTTAATTCACGTTTGCACGAGCATGTTCAAAAATATAATCTGATAATAACTACATATTTCTTGTTTTCAGATATCCCTCAAGCAGAGCCGCCCACCAGTGCTCCAGAAGTTGCGGTGGAGCCCCTCGCCGCGGGTGCAGGAGTCACGGCAGAGCCGCCCACCAGTGCTCCAGAAGTTGCAGTGGAGCCCCTCGCCGCAGGTGCAAAAGTGACGGCAGAGCCGCCTACCAGTGCTCCAGAAGTTGCTGTGGAGCCCCCGCCGCAGGTGGAGTCTCGGCACAGCCGCCCATCAGTGCTCCAGAAGTCGCTGTGGAGCCCCTCGCCGCAGGTGCAAAAGTCACGGCAGAGCCGCCCACCAGTGTTCCAGAAGTTGCGGTGGAGCCCCTCGCCGCAGGTGCAGGAGTCACAGCAGAGCCGCCCACCAGTACTCCAGAAGTTGCAGTGGAGCCCTTGCCGCGGGTGCAGGAGTCACGGCAGAGCCGCCCACCAGTGCTCCAGAAGTTGCATTGGAGCCCTTGCCGCAGGTGGAGTTACGGCACAGCCCCCACCAGTGTTCCAGAAGTCGCTGTGGAGCCCCCGCCGCAGGTGGAGTCACGGCACAGCCTCCCACCAGTGTTCCAGAAATTGCTGTGGAGCCCTTTCCGTAGGTGCAAGAGTCACGGCAGAGCCGCCCACCAGTGTTCCAGAAGTTGCGGTGGAGCCCCTGCCGCAGGTGCAGGAGTCACAGCAGAGCCGCCCACCAGTGCTCCAGAAGTTGCAGTGGAGCCCTTGCCGCGGGTGCAGGAGTCACGGCAGAGCCGCCCACCAGTGCTCCAGAAGTTGCAGTGGAGCCCTTGCCGTGGGTGCAGGAGTCACGGCAGAGCCGCCCACCAGTGTTCCAGAAGTCGCTGTGGAGCCCTTGCCGCAGGTGGAGTTACGGCACAGCCTCCCACCAGTGTTCCAGAAGTCGCTGTGGAGCCCCCCGCCGCAGGTGGAGTCACGGCACAGCCTCCCACCAGTGTTCCAGAAGTTGCTGTGGAGCCCCTCGCCGCAGGTGCAGGAGTCACGGCAGAGCCGCCCATTCGCAGACCAGGAGCCGCTGTGAGTGTACCCAGCGGTCCTCCTGGACCCTGGACTGAGGCTGTGCTTCCTGACGGGTCGGCAGTTAGTGACGCAGCCCGTTCGCAGGTGACGGCAGCAGCTGCTGACAATCAGCGCGCACCTGTGATCACGGTTGGAACAGCGACGGCTTCAACGGGCCTTTGTCCAAGCAGGTCTAGCCCGAACATGCCATGCACTGAGGTACTCTCTGAATTATTCGATGTAGTAGGAGGCGAGGGTCATTTCTCCCGACTTTCTGGCTCACTAGCAGTCTTGTTTAACAGCAAGAATAGTGTTGACTTGCAGCTAAGCGGTCCAGGTCCCGACACCGGTGATGATTGCCGTGAAGCTGACGGTCCAGTGGGCGACTTCTATCCCTCACTGGCGTCGTCTCCTCACAATCAACCGGTAGCACTGGAGACATTTGAAAACGGAAAGACGCCGACACAGCGCGCAGCCCCGCACAGGATGAAGAGTCAGGAACTGGGGAGAGCTGCTCAGAGAAGAGGACAGAAACGCGCTAGAACAGCCAGTGAATTACGGCACGATTTCGCCGAAAAACACCCCCCTCTCGCCGCTCCAGGGGTCTGCGCAAGCGGCAGCTGTCGCCATAAATGTGGATAATCCTTCATCAATGATCACCGCGAAAAAATCCACAAGACTGTCAACAAGCTTCCCTAGATGCAAGACGAGAGTGGTATCGACATTTTCTGGTGAGGAGGAAGAACCACCGCGACCAACGCCAGCACTTCGACTGTCACTTGCCGACAGATGAAGGTACCACTTTGGTTGTTGCAAGCCATTCTTCTTGACAACGATGGGATACGCTGCCAACAACGACACCGCCGTTCTCAATGCTGTGAACGACGATATGACTGTCCCTCAGGACAAACAAGGTCGTGCCACTGATGACCTCACTGAAGATGGTCGAGACCAGCAGTCACAGCGGGAACAGGTCGTTCGCGTTCATGAAGCGGCTGGTCACCCAGGCGTCAGACGAACACACTTTTTCTCAAACCGCGTTGACTCATCAGTAACGAACAGTCTATCTAGGAGTGTCGTCCAAAGTTGTCAGATATGTGTCTATAGATCCGACGCCTGACAAAGAGAAGCAGTGCCAACTGAGTGTCGAAGGCGTATGCAGAGGTGTCCTTTTTTAATTCGGTCAATGCGAACATTCAGCTGTCTAGAACTTTTAGGTGAAATGCGAACCAAATGCAAACTCAAAATTGGTCAAATACGTACTAATTTCAAAATTGACAATTTTGACGGTTTTAAAACTTGCCTGTTCCCCTAACACCCGCACTGGAGGGGGGTCTGGCACTAACGCGCACTGGAGGGGGGCCTGGTAGGCCCCCTAAGATCTCGGAAACTAAGAGGGTTAGAAAAACGCCACTTGGTAGGTGGGTGGGGGCTATGGTGATCTACATGATGACCAATTTTCATTGTCCTAGGTCAATATCTTCAAGGTCAAAAGAGGTCATAAAGGTCAAATATTGGCCATGCTGGGATCGATTGGTAAATGCTGTGATTATGCGGGAAAATGGCGGGGATAAGCTAAAGGCGGACAAGGTTCATAGAGAAGAGGTCTCAAAGAGGCTTCCCAAAAACTTTTGGGTCAAGGTCATTCAAGGTCATTGACCTTTAAGGTCACCATATGGTATACTACCTATTATTTACACTTTGACTAACACTGTAGCCACTGTTTGGCGGGAAATGAGGATTGACCTTTCCCAATGACCTTTGACCTTGACCTTTGTATTGGGGTTCCCTACCGATGACGTTATAGCATAATATATGTCAGACGGGGTAACGTCATTTGGCCGGACGCACAGTGGTCAGTGACCTTGAAAGTGCAGATATGACCTTGACCTGTGACCTTTGACCTTGACCTTGACTTTCATGTGAAGTGACCTTGACATATAGTCCCGCTTATATGACTTTATGACGTCACCACTCCGTCTTCAATGCAAGCTAACTGATCCGATCGCGCGTTTACGGCGATCTCAAAATGCAGGTCTGACTTTGAAAGCCTATAAGTCAAAAAATTTTCGGCCGATTTTCAAAAAGTCTTCACCAATCGACGCGCTATTAAATTCTGCTAATTGTGGCCACGTTTCGTTTTTCGGCTAAAAGCGGTTCTCCGGCCACCTCGGAAAAACAGGTGGGGGGGCTCCGAGGCCCCCCTCCAGTGCGCGTGCTAATCAATGAACAGCAATTAGTTCTGGGGACAACCTAACAGTCTGACCGGTTGGAACATGTTCTCTTGGCGCCACTTCAAACTCTTGATTTCGGGTTTTGAGGTCCTGTCACATGACCTTCGTGACCTGGCAACCTGACCTAAAAAAATCAATGGCCTACAATAAATCAAGGATAATGTACGCCAAGCTTCGATGAGGAGCTGGGTGGGGGCAAAAACCCTTCCAGTGGGGGGGGGGTGTGAAGTCATTAAATGTGAAAATGTTATACCCCCGCGATATATTTGATTGCAGGCTAGAGGGTCGCCACCAAACTCTATGTAGAAGACTTGAGGTGACGTCCCCAATTCTTCCGGAATTAGCAATGGAAATTGCCAGTAAGGTACACGGGGGTTTTGCGTTAGGCCCCCACCGTGGCTCCGCCCCAACTCGAAATCAGCGGCGAATCCCCTGGTCGCGGGTATCAAAAGCTAGGTTTCTGAGGATAATGAATGCCCGAAATGTAACAGGAGTGCTTATTATTCCATGCCTCGAGCGGCTTCACGCGGGTTGAGTTTTGTATCATGAATTACTTTCCTGAATACAACAGTGTGCTTTTCGGATGCCTATGTTTTCATTCTGAAATACTTTTCGGAAATTAAGTATTAGATAATTTAATTCACTACAGAAAGTTTAATCGGCAGATAGTGTAATAATTCTCCACAAGCTAATTCGGCACTTAATTAACACGCGCATTACGGTCTGAGCCACCTTCCATACGGGCGGTACCCCCCCTAAGATCTCAACCACGGTAGGTAGCAAAACGGTAAACGGCGTTGGCTGCCCATCCACTTTCCACGAAAACATTTGAACCATTTTTTGTCAGTACATTTAAGGTCACAGAGGTCAAAACATGCCCGTCATAGGGATAACAGTAAATTCAGTTCCATCAAATCTGAACAAGTAAAGATGAGCAAAACGACTTGAACTATATGAATCCTCTTACAGCCGAATCGAATGATATATAATTTGACCTCTAGTCAAATCAAGATTTACCTGACCTGAGTAGGTCAGGTCAATTATATAAATGCTATCATTAGAACCGCAAGCCAGCGAGTCTAATGCAGCTAAAATAAATGCTCTATCACCATCCGTTACTGAGTTATTCCGTAAAACCATTTCCATGTATTTCAATGGAGAGGTCATCTTACCTGACCTTAGGTCATCATATCAAAAATACCGGAACATATTTTAGAGAACTCGGTGGGGCCATTATGTATATGAGTTTAATCGGATAAGTTACCCTGTCCACTTATGCTATCTTAAACTTTTTTAGGTCGTCACTTGACCTGTAATGGTGACCTGACCTGAATGACCTAACTTAAATTTCACGAAGTTGTAAAATGATAAAAGTATACCAACGGTAGACCGCCTTTTTCTATTCAAAAACCGAGGGGGCGGGTCCCCCGTGTGTTAATCATGTGAAATTTTCGATGAAGGTAGATTTTAATGATGTCTGTGCTAAAAAGATGCGAGAATGGAGGAAGAGGGGAAGAAACGTGGCAATGGTCGATCTTAGCAAAGCTTACCTACAAATCGCCGTCGAGAAGGAGCTTTGGCCATATCAAACAGTAATGTCAAAGGGCCAGAGACTTTGCCTCACGCGACTTGGATTCGGACTAAATGTGGCGCCAATAATAATGCAGAAGGTTTTGGACACTGCCCTTCGTCAGAATCAGACAGTGTATGCTGGCACCTCGCAGGACATTGATGATGTGTACGTTGATGAAGATGTTGTAAGCGCAGAAGCAGTCCAGGACCACCTTATGCAGTTTGGGCTGATAAGCAAAGTACCAGAGAGACTTGCTGATGGTGCGCGCGCCCTGGGCATTCGGGTGGAGCGAAGCGGCGGAAAGCTGCAATAGCGACGAGACAACGATTTTGGCGGGATGCCTGAGGTGATGACACGTCGGTCAGTGTTTTCACTGTGTGGAGAACTGATATGCCACCTCCCTGTGTGCGGTTGGCTGCGTGTAGCGGCTGCTTACATTAAGCGACGGGCGAACGCGACGTCGAGTAGCTGGGACGACCCACTTAATGACAGTGGAGCTGTTCGATGGATGATGAAGGAGGTGCTGCACAGGGTGTGCGAGTCTGACGCAGCCACTGGAAAATGGGACGTCGGAGATGGCGACATGACAGTTTGGACCGATGCAAGTTCACTAGCTTTCGGAGTAGAGCCCCAGATTGACGGAGAAATCGTGGAAGACGCTAGCTGGCTACAAACAGACGAGACCACACACATCAACCTCGCTGAATTAGACGTTGCTCTGAAGGGGATAAACATGGCTCTCACTTGGAACACAAAGACGATCAAACTGCTCACTGACTCAAGAACACTGTATCACTGGATATCGGATGCGCTGAGCGGAAAAGCAAGACTCAAAACAAAGGCTTCCAGTGAAATGCTCATTTGTCGCAGACTGGCATTTCTGACGGCTCTTGTCTCCGAATATCAGCTGAGGGTTGGAGTTGGTTACGTTGCATCATCCTGCAACATTGCGGACTGTCTCACACGCGTACCCCGGCAGTGGCTGCAGCCAGACTCAGCTCGTAACGAAACAGCCTGTGCTGTTATGCCAGGCGCGACAGACGAGGATATAATCGCGGCACATGAGGCGTGTGGACACCCGGGGATTCGCCGTACACTGCATTTCGCACGACGTAAATATGGTCCAGTCAGGCGCAAGTCAGTCCAAGACGTGGCGCGTGCATGCGACAAATGCAAATATGTTGGCCCAGCTTCCAGGAAATGGAAGCATGGAAAAAGTAGCGTGGAGGAGAAATGGTCTCGCGTGGCAGCAGCCGTTGTGCATGTCGGCTCACAGCTGTATCTCTCGATGATTGATTGTAGACCCTCCCAATTCTGCATCTGGAGGAGGCTGCAGCGACAGGACCGCACATCCGTGTGCCAAGAGCTCGACGCCGTGTTCTCCGAGAGAGGCGCACCGAATGAACTGCTACTGAATAACCCAACAGTGTTTCGAGAACATCAGCTACGCCAACTGGCTACAGAAATGGGGTGTCAATGTGCGCTACCGCTTTGCCAACGAGCCTGCCGGAAACGGCATAATCGAGAGAAACCATCGTACCATTAAGACAGCCGTAGCTAGATCCCAATGCTCCGTACATGACGCGGTATTTTTCAGTACAACATCACGCCCAAAGACAGCACTATTGAAGATACAACACCGGTGAACCAAATGTACAGGCACAATGTTCGAGAAAAACCAATGCGCGATTCAACAGTAGTCACTGGACAAGCAAGGACGTCACAGCGCAGCAACGGAAGCTATGAAGTCGGAGACGCTGTGTGGATCAGTCGCCGGGGCTCAAGATGTTTCGAGAGATCCCGCCATGGAAAGGTGACGGCAATTGTATCGGACCTCTGCATACAAGTTGACGGCATTGCTCATCATGTGAGAAACCTTAGGCCGTGCAACTCCCTGCCATCAAAAACGACAGAGAACAGAGTTCCACAGGAGGCCAACCCGGATGTGCCGATACTGGTCACTTTCCCGAATCCTACTAGTACGCGACTGGACAATCCCAGATCGGCATTCACGCTGCGTAGCAGGTCGACGACCAGGTGTTTGAGGGCCGAGCCGGCCCAGAGGAGGCTCACGTAAATGATGGCTTTGAAGCCAGGAGGAGGTGTAATAGAAGTGCTTATTATTCCATGCCTCGAGCGACTTGACGCGGGTTGAGTTTTGTACCATGAATTATTTTCCTGAATACAACAGTGTGCTTTACGGATCCCTGTTTTTATTCTGAAATGGTTTTTTGGAAATTACGAATTTAATTCACTACAGAAAGTTTAATAGGCAAATAGTGTAATTCTTCACACGAAAGAGGGGCCATATGGTACAAAAAAACGTAAAATGGGTCAACATTTCTCTGAGCGTGGGGCGCGCAGCGTTGGAGAGGAGCGACAGAGTCAGCAAGGAAGACCACTGGTTCGGCACCGATAAATGGAAACCTCGTTACATTGGCGATGGTCTACATGCGGCTCACCCGGGCGAAAAGCGAACTGTTAAGTGAAATGCGAAGCAAATGCGAACTGTTTGACGGGAAAAGTTCGCATGCGGACGAAAGTTGGCAATGCGAACTCAAGGGACGCCTCTGCGTGTGGCAGTGTCAGGGGATGGACGTTACCCAGTGCAGGGGTCGGCCATTCTTGACGCCATCGACTGTGGGCCAAGCCGTTTGCAATTTGGCATTCGCTGAGGCTGAAAACCGCCGCTTTTGTTGTTGAACAGTTGCATCATATTTTTCTGGAGAGAGGCGCACCACAGGACCTTTTGGTCGATAACTACCCGGCCTTTCGGAGCAGTCGGTTTGAAGCATTTGCTAGTGAGTGGGACGCGAGAGTGATGTTCCGGTGCCCCCACCTTCCATCGGGAAATGGAATCGCCGAAAGAAGTTATCGCACCATGCGGGGCTTGCATGTGAGACACCATGCCAGCTCACATGCATGTGAGCTGAGCTTAAACACCTACTTAAATCTCTATGAAGGTTTCTCCTTTTCTGGTCATATAGCATTTGGCGCTGCGTCACAGTTATCCATGTTTATGGATTAATATAGGTTGGAACGGGTTGAGAAATACTTACGTGAACGGCACAAGCTACAGTAAAATTATATATATATATAAATATACATATCAAGCGATGAAATGTTATATTAAGCGTTGAAATGTTATTTACATGCGGGCACGATATAGCCTAGATGCTGAAAGCGCCCTATAAACTTTGAGCGTGTTTTTAATGACTCTTCATGTAAAAGCTCGGATGATGAACTCCTTGCCATATTAAATAGAGCTGATGACGGAATTGATATGTTTTCAGTCGACGAAATCACAGCAGCCCTCGCAAAGCTAAATATTGGGAGAGCACCTGGGCCCGATGGACTGACAAATGATCACATTCGACACTTAGGGAGATCTGTGCTCACCCTCATCACGGATCTCTTCAATTTTATGGTCATTCATCATTATATTCCTCCTCGTTTAGCTCAGTCTCTTCTAGTTCCCATAGTGAAGGACAAAGCCAGCCCTCTTGACAATCCCAACAACTATACAGCCATAGCTTTATCAGCTAGTTTATCTAAACTGTATGAAACTGCTTTGCTAGATCGACTGCAACAATATCTGGTCACAAATGACGCTCAGTTTGGCTTTAAGAGAGGTCACTCGACCACCCAGGCAGCGTAGGTATTGAAAGAGACAGTAAATCACTACATTTCACTAGGCAGTCCTGTTTATGCTTGCTTTCTAGACGCAGCCCGAGCTTTTGACCGCGTATGTTTTTTAAAACTTTTTGATGCTCTCTTAGCTAAAGGCTTACCTACTAGGTACGTTAAAATATTGAAGCAATGGTACTGCTCCCAAAATGTGGCTATCCAGTGGGATAAGGTACTTTCAGAACCTTTCACAGTTAATAATGGAGTCAGGCAGGGTGGTTCCACCTCTCCTCTCCTCTTCAGTATCTACATTGATAGTTTGCTTGATAAAGTACAGTCATCGAGATTAGGATGTCACATCAATGATTGTGCTGTTAACGTTCTTGCTTATGCTGACGACGTTGTCTTGTTATCTCCAACAAGACATGGCCTACAGGAACTAGTCACACTATGTGAAAACTTTGCAGTTGGAATGGATATAAAATTTAATGCAAAAAAGACGGTCTGCATGATGTTTCACGGTAAGAAGATGCGACATCTCTTTGGTCCAGGTAGCAGGACAACCAGCATTGTGTTAGACGGTACCCAGCTTAGTTGGATCGAGGAATTTAAATACCTAGGCCACATTGTAACTCCGACTCTTTGCGATGCATCAGAAATATCTAGAGCAATAAGATCAGTTTACTTTAGCACAAATAGACTGAAAGCTAAGATTGGCTATACAAATAAAAGGACACTTGCTAAATTGTTCCAAACTTACTGCGGGCATCTGTTCGGTAGTGTTCTTTGGAACATTGAAAACTCTAAAATGGCTCTCCGGAAATTTAGTGTGGCTTATCACTCCTGCATCAAGCGACTGCTTGGTAAGCCGCTGCATCATAGCAACCATATTATCTGTGACGAATTTGATATTTTTACCTTCGCACTACAGGATGCAAAAAATAAGCTACTGTTTAAGAAAGCTCTTTCCGCACGTAACAACTCCATTTTAGCTACTATGAGGACTAGCAAAGTCTCTCTTGAAGGAATTTTAGCCCAAAATTGCTTGTGTATTAGAAGAAAATATGGCCTCTTGGAATTAGATTTGGATAGTAGCTCCTACTCAGACATTAGGCGTTGCTTGAGAGGTATGATATCCCACAAAGCAGCAGAAATCAAAGAAGGCATTGGCTGATTTAATGTCGATTAGGGCTGCCTCAAACAGTGTTTTAGGCAAGTATTATGTATTATATGTATTATGTTTTATGTGTATTTGCCTGATGAAATCTGATATGCACGTGTAGTGATATGTGATGTGTATGTGAATGCATGTGTGATATACACCATGAGTGTGAAATAAACATTATTATTATTATAAACCCCAATACACACTGTTATTTCAATACAAAATGACATGACGGCAGGCTATAGCCAGATTACGACCACCTATTATCCTGTAGATACTTCCTGGACAATATACAGGCAAATCCCAATATGTAGCGACATAGAGACTTTTGCCAGCGGCTCTCGCAACCGCAGCGGCACGTGATGGGTTTTGATCCCTGTATAGACACGATGGCTTTTGCCTGTGTATGACTGGCAACCAAAAGCCAGGTTTCGCAAATGCAAAACGGATCAGTCGATTCATAGAACTACACGCTAAAATTTGGAAACGTGGCGCTCATCGTTGAACTACATATTTTTCAAAGATTACAACCATACCAAATTCATTTGTTTAGCGGCTTTCTACGGTGAGACCTGAGAAAAAAAACACAAAACACACTGTCCTGAACAATTTAATCTTCACAAACTTTGCACGGCAGAATAGATAGTGCTCAGATGGAGTCTTAGGCTGGTAGAATACAACGCTATGGATAGGCATGTACCCTAACATGGTCTCTGTAGGTCTTCGTTAGTCTCAAAGATGCTTTGGACTGGGTGTGAGCACGTGCATAGCGGTAGGACCCCGTTATGCCAGATTGAAAAGAGAATCTTTATCTTTTACAGCTGACATAAAAAGGCAGAGACAGTTTGAAAGGCAATAAATGCGGACATTTTCAATAAGCAGTAGATTCAAAATGGCTTTACAAAACACAAGGACAAAGACACATATCTTATTCAGGGCCATACACTAACAGCCAGTTGTGGTTATTTCTTCACGTCAGTTAGATGGGTGAGAATAGGAGCACGCGCACGCTGTTGAAGCAATGTAAGTCTGGTTAACATCAAAACGTAGGTCGAAAACACAAACATACCGCACAACACTGCTCACTCAGCGCATCTTAATCCACCATATGTAAATTCAATAAAAATAAATCACTCCTTTTTGGAGGTGTCCACGCATCGCGCACGTCAAAGGGAAGAGCTGTTCCTGCTTTGCTGCTCCGTCCACTTGTATGTTTGCCAATAACTACTACACTTTTACAGCATCCGTACGTGTGAAGAGGTCCCTCGTTTTTTTTAGTCCATCCTGGTCTTTATTTGGGTTGTCACGCTCTGAATTCCTTACCGCCATGATCTCTGGGATTCCAACTTCGTTTCTTTCACACGACTTTGGTAGTTTTTGAATCCCCCTGGTTGTCTGTTATCGATGAGATAACAGAGTGACTAGATGAGGGGCGCTTCTTCAAAACCATGCCCCTGTTATACTTTCATCGTCATCACGATCAGGGTAGAAAGTCTCACCTCCGTTTACGCCTGTCATCCTGATCTGATTCTGACACATCATGACTTTCAGTTGGTGCGCTTCCCGCTACTTCCTCTCTTTGTGGCCTCAGTACATCAGTACATGCAGTACATCTGCATCCGTCCATTCAGGTCTTCTAAAAGCTGTCATCACTCATACGTAATCGTCACCTCATGCCATTTCTCAAGCCCCTTGTGGTAACAGAGGCTTCATAGACAACATTAAATACTTTATCTGCCCGTTCATTGAAGTAATTGGAGAGTGGCCTAATATACTAAAAGGACTGCCTCATCTCTGGAGCACAGGGCTTGTCCGGCCCGTTCGGGCGAAGCAGGTACAGCTTGTTCTGTAACACGTCTTTTTTAGAAAGCACGACTTGCCTCAACTTGCTCCCCCCGACATGGTCCATGCCGCAGATAGATCGCTGAGTGGGATCTGGTTATCTCTATTGGTATCTTTAAATATTGGAAAGTCATTATTCCTGAGGTCCACGGGCTAGGAACAGGACTCAGGAGCAGGAGCAGGATCTGAAAAATAAAATTATGGTAGATAAGGTGTCATATATTCTACACTCTAAAAATCAATAAACATCCCTGATTTTTCAAATATTTTTTTTTCGGTTCGAGATCAAATGCAGTGTCAGCACGGCGCAGAAACTTTTACGGAAACTAGTTCAATAGGTGTCGACCTGAATGTTGTATTTATACCCCCATTTTCACCTCTGACTCCTTGAGATAAACATATAACGGTAGACTCATAAAATTAGATAAAAGGTAAAGAACCAGTTTCCATGAAGCAGAGTTATACTATTTTACAGGCACACATTCTTCACTACTCACTCTTACTAAACCTTTCACGGCCTGGCTAAGCATGACTCAACATCAAACTAAGGCTTAAGGCTGCTTGTGTGACCGTAGCATATGTGGCGTAGCCAGGGGACGGGTGCCTTCTGGCTACGGCAGGAGGCACCCGTCCCCTGGCAACTAATGCCACTCAACTTTCAGGAGCGATTAGAGCACCTCAAAATGGATGAGGAAGGAGAGGGGTTCTAACGTAGTACCTTGAAAACTAGGCATTGCAAGTGCCTCACCAAGGAGAGTTGCGATAAATTACTAACGTTACATCAGACGAGAAGAGCCAGTCAAGACTATCTTATTCTGTTGTGCAATTCAAGCATTCAACTCTAACGCTCTGCGTGCAACAGCAACCGTCGACCTTTTCCTGTGTACATTTTCCTCTTTCAATATCGCACCAGTGGGCCTGCGATCCACCCTCGCCCCGCTGGGGGAAGGGGTTTTCGAACACCCCCTCCATCTCGGCTCGTACGTGGGATAGCGAAAAAACGCGAACGGTGGTAGGTAACCGATGAGAAATCATGATTGAACTACATTAGCTTTTTTGGCTCAAATCAATATGAGGTTCTGTCAGGTCAAAGAATGCGACGGGTTCGACGTATATTTTTGACTCCGGCGTTTGACTGGGTTGAGTTAGACTTAACCCTACGCGTAAATCGATTTCTCTCGTTACAGCAAATGGAATGGTGTACGGCAGAATCACACTGGGTCAAAATATTAAAAAATATAAGAGTAGTCAAATTCTAGATATATTAGCTTAAATTGATTTAACCGAACCATTAGATTCCAAGGTCTTATTGGGGCGATTCACCCTCCCCTCTGACAAGAACAAGGGCAGTTAGGAGCCTCATTGGAATAGGCTTAATGTTTTTTTTCTGGACAGTGTTTCAAAATAATTATTTCGATATCTTCCAATGGGACATTGTTCTCATTTTAGTTAACAAAACACTCAATGCATTTTTCTTGGTCAATTTTATTTTGCCATCCAACTAAAAAAGTTTACATTCAAAAGTGCTCAGCGTACTTTGCTCTGAACTGCCAGCGGCTGGAAATCGTATCTAAGGATAATTGCGGACTGTATTTCCAATCTTTTAATAAAATGAGGATTGGGGATTGGATTGCAATCAGTTTTAGAGACAAAATTGCGGATCTGAATGATAATCCTTTTTCTACAGATTTTGCCCATGTCCAGTGCTAATGCTGGGGAGGCCAGCGACATATTCCACACACAAAGTAATTAGGCACAAAATCCAACCCTGTGATCCCCATGCAAAAGCCAGGCGACTTTCGACCAACCTCCTCGATCTGTCGTATCCAAATGTTGACGTACTGCTCCATAACGATTAGGTGCTGTTTGTTCTTGTAAAGTGCCATCATTTCTGTCGGAGTGCTGAAGCTAAGGTCCAGTGGAATCTCCTCCAACACCACTTGCTGTTTCATACTGCTCTCCGTCACTGATGGGAGGTGTATGGGTTAGGACACCACTCGCCACTAATGGTAGGTGCATGGGCGAAGAGAACACATGCTACTCCATACTGCTCTCCGTCACTGATGGGAGGTGCGTGGGTTAGGACACCGCCCGCTGTTCCATCTGATAGACGCGATGGTAGGTTAGGACAGCGCTCCTGAAGACAGCAGAGACTACGCGAGATCGGGCTACACTGGAAAACAGGGTAATTCGAACTCTGGGCCAGTTTCGCATCTGCGCTCTTCCAGACTATAGCCAAAAACTTAAAGCGAAGCAATAATTCAAGCGACGATTTTAATTTCCAGGACGTAAGCCACGCCAACTGATAAGATTACATAGCGACAGCAGCCCACACCCAGCTGGTGGGAGGGATCACACCTTTCCCAGGAAACCCACCGGGACTTGAACCAGCGATAATGGCCCTAGAAGCAGGCGCCCAGAACCATTTAGTCATCCCTCCCTACTGATCAATTATGGACTGAAAGCTTAAGGCACGGCATATTTTAGTCAACTTTTTTATAAAAGCAAGTAAATGCGAACACCGTTCGAGACTACATCCAAGAAATGAAAAAAACAGCACCGTTGGACATATATTACTGTAGCGGGGACAGGTGGCCGGCGGGTACCGCGGAAGATGGAGGTGGCGGTGCAGAGTCCGAGCAGCAGCTGGTGTTTGCAGGCCAGGCCGGCGGTACTGGCGTCCAGCTCGGACGGGTGTCGGCAGATGACCGGTATGAACACCAGCCGCAACAGCCGCTCCGCCGCCTGCAGCAGCGACACGCCGCGGCCCGGCAGCACGCAAAACACTATCTCCTGCCGGGCAGAGCACTCATCACCTGTCCGGCAGCACGCAAAACACTATCTACTGCCGGGAGAGCTCATCAACTCCTGTCCAGCAGCACGCAAAACACTATCTCCTGCCGGGCACAGCACTCAGCAACCCCTGTCCAGCAGCAGGCAAAACACTATCTCATGCCGGGCACAGCACTCATCACCTGTCCAGCAGCACGCAAAACACTATCTCCTGCCGGGCACAGCACTCATCACCTGTCCAGCAGCACGCAAAACACTATCTCCTGCCGGGCACAGCACTCATCACCCTGTCACGCAGCACGCAAAACACTATCTCCTGGCGGGCAGAGCACTCATCACCTGTTCAGCAGCACGCAAAACACCATCTCCTGCCGGGTAGAGCACTCGTCAACTCCTGTCCTACAGCACGCAAAACACTATCTCCTGCCGGGTAGAGCACTTATCAACTCCTGCCCGGCAGCACGTAAAACACTATCTCCTGCCGGGCAGAGCACTCGTCAACTCCTGCCCGGCAGCACGCAAAACACTATTTCCTGCCGGGAAGAGCACTCGTCAACACCTGTCCTACAGCACGCAAAACACTATCTCCTGCCGGGCAGAGCACTCATCAACTCCTGTCCAGCAGCACGCAAAACACTATCTCCTACAGGGTAGAGCACTCGTCAACACCTGTCCTACAGCACGCAAAACACTATCTCCTGCCGGGTAGAGCACTCATTAACACCTGTCCTCCAGCACGCAAAACACTATCTCCTGCCGGGTAGAGCACTCATCAACACCTGTTCTACAGCACCCAAATACTATATCCTGCCGGGTAGAGCACTCATCAACACCTGTTCTACAGCACGCAAAAGACTATCTCCTGCCGGGTAGATCACTCATCAACTCCTGTCCAGCAGCACGCAAAACAAAATCTTCTGCCGTTCATGGCACACATAAACCTCTGCCAGGTAGCACTCAGGACACTATCTCCTGTTTCCCTTCGTACAACATACGTCACTTCCTGTTCGGTAAGACATATGTATGTGTTTACATCATCTGCCAGGCAGACCAAAGGCCAACTCCTGTCCGTCAATACGCTACCTGCTATCTCCTGCCGGACAGAGTTCCCACCTACTCCCACCGAGCAGCACACAGGTCACCTTTCCGGTAAAACCTCACAACAAGATCTCAGGAGACAGACACATTCGCCCTACCAAAACCATCACCCGGCACCACGCGTTCTTCATCCACGCGTCACCTGAGCGTTGTTGGCACCACTCACCCTGTGGACGTTGTCCTCGGTGATGTGGCGATGGTTGTGGGTCCGCAGCATCACCACGCAGGAGCCACGCAGCGGTACAGAGACTCCATCCGTCAGCAGCAGGGTGCTCTGGCGCGACGACACGGCGCCGCCGCGCGGACGCACCGTGCGCTGCCGCCCGCCAGCGCGCCAGTTACACAGCCGCGCGGACACATACACCACGCGCAGCCCGCGTTACACGGCCACACATACACGTACACCGTACACTGCCGCCCGCCATCGCGACAGTTACACAGCCGCGCGGACACATTCTCACGACCCGTGACAAAAAAATTGTTAACAATATTGAGCTCAAAACCCCTTTGACCCTCATAAAACCGATTAGATTCTGCAACCCATAAAACACAGGCCAGCCGTAGTATTTTGGATGAGTCTGCGTGAATGCTCCGGATCAATGCGCGTGCTTGCTCTCAGTTCTGGATCCACTGAACACAAAGAGAGAAATAATTTACCCTCGCCCCAGTGGAGGGGGGGTGGTTTGAAAATCCCTCCGGTTTTTCTGATGGTTCCAGAAAACGGCAGCGCGCAACGCCGTCGTACTTAGCACACACTATCATTGATCAATTGCACGACCCTTCCAATATATTAAGCTCCGGTCATCTTAGGTCAGGTCACCTGGCCAGTTTAAGGTACCTCGCTTCCAAAAATGTTTCAAGTGGCACTAGCGAAGACAGGTTTACTCTACTCATCGAATATTCACGTCACATAATACACCCGCCGAGTACTACAAGTTGTGGTAACAGGATCCTTCTATATCAATGACCAAGGGTCAGATACGGGCCATGGCCTCTCATTCAAAAAAAAAAAAAACAAAGAGAAACAAGACTTAATCGAAAACGGCTCTATGTCTGCAGAAACGGCTCAAAATACAAAATCGTAGCCTCACAAAACACTTTCCGGCTTTTTTTTGCAAGCTTGAACCTGTGAACCCTGAGAGGTCATCTGGGACTACTTATGCAGGTTCTTAGACTTGGGACATTAATGCCACAAAAATGTGGTAGAGGCTTCCACGACACTTCAGCACATGCAACGGTTGATTTTACACCCTCTGTCTTCGATTTTGTCGTCGATTCCATCCAGGTGGACACCTTTCCGACCAGGGCCCCATTTAATAAAAGTTGTAGAAACGCGGCGTGTTTTACACCACATTCACCTGCAAAGTTACGCCGTACTCAGAATCACGTTTCACAAAGAGCGGTGACATTCACGCGAAAGCGGCGTAGATATCAAATGCAGCGTGAATTACGCTCAATTCTTGAATGAAATTACCCCTTTCAAATATGGCATATAACTGGTTTATTTACATTAAAAAGGGCATATATATTTTTCAATGAATTATTTGAATGAATATTATTGTACTTATTTGCTCTTATTCGATTTTTAAGTTTCTAATACACTTTTACAAATACTGCGGAGGAAAATGCACTAACAGCTGACGCAATAAAAATACGACGTATTTGTTTTTTGCCGTACCCCATTTTTTTAGGTAGTTAGTTACTGTCAAGAAGGCCCTAAAAAGGTTATTGTATTGTTGTGCGAGTGTAGTTCAGTGGAATTTGAGGTGAATTGTGTTTACTAATAATGAGGGAACTGTGAAAGGTCTGTGAACGATACAATTTCGTGAAACTGGGAAAGGAATGGTGAGTAAACATCTTTGAAGAATAACTAGATCAAGATGCTGGTACTTAGGTACCTAGGTATATCATCATTTTCGCGAGAGGCCTCAGTAGAGATAGTTGGATTTTGTTGGTGACAGATACCTTAAATTGAATTTTTACCCTCCATAGACTCCATATAACACTTTGTCAGTGTCAGCCTATCTAGGGTTCTGTCCTCACTAGACTGTAAAATAACAGTAACGGCAGAAAGTCTAAATTAAAAATTAATGTCAGCTCCTGTGTATTTGCATCAATGGCTATCATCATTTTTGGCATACCAAATGGCCATAGAACTCTACATATCATCTCAATTTGGCATGTGCAACTTGCACTTCATACCTGTGCAAGGAAGAACTTGCACACCTTTTTTATTTAAGTTTATTTTATATTCATGACTCTTTTTGTCCTTCACTACACTACCTAATTTTGCCTCAGACTCAGAATTTCATAAGAAATTATATATTTTTATGTTTTGCTTCATTGTCTGGTAAATGTTACGCTGCTATATCTTGCATAGCTTTTCAGGAGTGTTTTACATATTCAATGTACATGTTGTCTGCTATATGAAACAATATTGGCAATATTCTACGCTGCATTCCAGTACAGCGTAGTATAGAGCAGCGTAACTTTGCAAGTAGTTGAATTTTACGCTGCATTTTTGTGAAACAAGATTGTGGTGTATTATTCACTTTCTACGCTGCATTATGCTACTTCTACGCTATAAGCATAAGTTCGCATTTTATGAAATGGGGCCCAGGAAGACACCATTTTTGGCCAGTGTAACCATCAGTGGGGTGCCAAATCCCATCACCGGGGCGCCGAAACTCGTATCCTGAGGGTAGGTGGAATTGACGTTTCAAAGGGTGCCAAGGACATTTCAGGAACGCGCCGAGATCATTCCATCGTCCAACTCCATCCCAAGCTTTCACGTTGTGAAAACGGCTATTATTTCAGCCGATGTTATCCTCTAGTCTTGTACCTTTCACAGGAGGAGGGCATGTGGGCCTGAGAACTCGGAACCCTTGAACGGGACAAATATATGGATTAATTCTGCGGCGGTGCAGCCGCGTTCTCCGCGGCGGCGGCGGTGAGGCCCGTGCCAGGCACTGCATCGATTCCGCCGCTCCTACTGAAGCGTCGCACCGAGCTCAGCGCCATCCGCCGCTGTCGACGGCAGACGTACACGGGGCACATTACTCCGCTGATTGGTGTCGTTGCATTCTTTACACAGCGACCAATACGTGCTGCAATCGTGACATGCGAAGGCACATAAAACGTACACGTTATTCAGGAGCACTTCTAACACGCGTAGTGGACCGTGGTCCAAAAGTGCCCCCCAGTTATTTTTCCGAGGTGGCCGGAAACCGTTCGCCGCTGGAAAATCCTGCTTGACTGTATTTGAGAATTTACGAGCGCATCAATCGGCAAATAATTTTGCAATTGGTCGATAACTGTTTTACTTATATTTTGAGACCGTCGCAATCGCGTAGTCGTACCAGTGCACCTGCACTGTGGAATAAGTGTTGATGTAATAACGTCATATAATCGGGATTATATGTCAAGGTCACCCCAAATGAAGGTCATGTTCAAAGTCAAAAGTGACAGGTCAAGGTCATTGACCTCAATATTCCAGCCAGATGACATTATTCAGATTGACGTGTGTTATGTCTTCATAGTTAAGGCTGCTCAATGTCAAGGTCAAGGCCATATGCCACAGTCAAATGTCTTTTTTAAGGTCGAATCAATTTCATTTAAACCCTTAACTGTGAATTGGGTCCGAAGATACTATTACCAATTATGTCTAAATATCGGTGCGGTAAATGTGATCTGAATTGCACGAGGGGGCAAGTGCTAATCCTTGCGGCCATATGTGAGACGTGGTGGCACAAGGACTGCGTGGAAGGATTAAGTGAGGACTTCTTCAACCAGATTTTAAAAACGGAGAAGATGTTTGGTTGGAGTGGGTTTCTACGTAAGATTTGTAGAAAAGTTATGGGAAAGCTCAATAAAGGAATAAAGGAGCTGGAGAGTAGAGTTGGGACCATGGAGAAGGAAAACAAGGGCTTGAAGGAGAAGATAGCGAACTTGGAGAGAAAGCTCGGGCAGTGTGAAGGTAGCCTCAAGGAGGTGGAGACGGGATTGACAAAAGCAAAGGAAGAAGGAAAGGAAGAAGTGAAAGAGGAACTGAAAGAAAGAGATGAACGGATCGAAAACCTTGTCATTTACGGATTAGAGGAGAGTAAGGAGAAGGAGGCGAAATCAAGGATCAGGGATGACGCTGCAAAGGTTAAAGATCTGTGGGAGAATATAAGTGTAAGGGTTGAGGAGGAGGAAGTAGAGGTCAAATTTAGAGCAGGTAAGATTAGAGAAGATGGCAAGCCCAGACCCCGTTCAAGTTGTTTGGCAGCATTACGTCATCAGGGCTGGCAGCGCACAACGGTTACCATGCAGTGCAATGGAGAAATTACACTTTTTCGAACCTCTGAAGAACCTATTTCAGAACTGGAACAACAAAATTGATATGCTTGATGAGAAAGCTGATTATCTTTTATTTCTGAAACCGTCGTGCGTTTTGCAGGCGTGAAGTATTATTTTTATAAATTTTCTAGAACGCGTCATAATAATAGCAGCTTCAGCACCAGCAGTCGCTTGCAGTCAGACTTGAACAGCTGACGTTGCCATGGCAACTCCCGAAAACAACAATAAACATCGACGTTGTTCGTTTGTTCTGACGGCCGAATGTAGACGTATTTCTCTTGGCTCTTAGGAGAAGCGGACGCATTTTAACGAGTGTGCAGGTTTTATTTTGACGTTTGCGTAATTGTACTTGTCTTAATCCATGCCGCCGTGCATGGTTAGACATTTCAGTGAGTTTTCGAAGCATCAAGCTTCAGGTCTATGGTCGCGCACTGGTGCAGCTTTATCCTACTAGCATTCGACGCTTTTTTGCATGTTTTTAGTAAGCGGTAAGATTTTCAGCGTGTGTGTGCTGATAATTTGAATTTACGTGATAGAAGGTATCTAAAATCGCGATTGAGAAGCTAAAAATGGCTTTTATTTTCGTGTTTCATTGATAATTTATATCTGCTGGTACGTTTGTCAAAATCGCTGTTCAAGGCTGCATAAATGCATCTAGGCTTGCATTGAGCATATAAATGCATGCCCTTGCAACAAACTCTTTGAAGGCTTTGGATTTTTTTAAAGATTTGCGTAAAACACGCCGCTCGCCGTTTTAGATCAAGGATGATGTTTAATGGGTGAAGGAGGTGCACTTCCGCGACGTCATCAGGGAGGACTAGATTTAGTAGGAAACTTGGTTGCATCCGTATTTAAAGTACCCTGGGCAAGCCGAGGCCTCTGATAATCACGGTAAAGGATGGAGAAAAGAGGGAAATAATATTCAAAAATGCTAGGAAACTGGCAAGGAGAGAAAGATGGAAGAAATTTTTCATTTCCCCTGATATAACGCCCAGGCAAAGACAGGAGAATTAAAAAGATGAAACGAAGAAGAAAGCGGAAGAAAACAAAAAGGCAGGAGAGGAGGGAACAGACGGAAGATGGATTGTGGAAGGGCAGCGGGGAAGGAGAAGAATCGTTTGGACGGACAGAGAGGAGAAGAAAGTGAAGATAGAAAATCAATAATAACGGTGTTTTACACAAATTTCCAATCTGTGTTATGTGACAAAGATGAATTGAAGGCTATGGTGGCAAAGTCAAATCCTGACTTGGTCTGTTTGACGGGAAGTTGGATGAATTCATCAACAGTCGACAGCTTATTAAAGATTGACGGGTATCAATTACTCGTCCGTAAAGACAGGGAACACACATCAAAAGACAGAGGAGGAGGCTTACTCGTGTAAGTGAAATCTGATATATGTTATATATATATATATATATATATATATATATATATATATGCGTTAGAGTTAGAATGTCGAACGGACTTTGTGCAAGTCGGAGGAATAGAAATCAAGGGAACCACAGGAGATACTAATCGGCTATATTTGGTTTATAGGTCACCAAATTCATCACCTGATAATGATCAGATGATTAATGAATGGATCTTAACGTACGGGGCCGAAACGTGTTGTTTGGGGATTTCAACTTTCCAGGAATTAAATGGAATGAAGTTTCAAGCGATGCAAGAGGCAGCGAATTTCTTGAAACGATAGAATCGAAATTTTTGCCGCAACATATCCGAGATGCGACGCACATAAGTGGGAGTTCGACAGAAAACATGATCGTGGAGGCAAAAAGGACGGTCGTTTGGGTAGCAGTGATCACGAGATCTTGATAACCCATTTAGAACTTGAAGTCACATTAAGGGAAAGGCAAAACAAAACTGCGAGATTATAGAAATATGGATAAAGAAGGATTTAGGAGGATAATGGAAATTGACTAGAAAGTGGATCTGGAAGGGAAGGATATCGAGGAAATATGGGGCTCTATTAGGGCTAAGATTACCTCAGCTATGGTTCGAACATTCCATGGAGAGAAATAGAAGTGCGGAAGAAGCCCATGTGGATAACGCACAAGATACCAACAAACAGACCGAGAAGCCTACAAGAATGCGGAGAAGGAAGTTAAAGGGAGATACGCGAAAACATTTTTATTGGCTAGATCAAAAGGTCACAAAAAGTTGTTTCAGAAGTCCTATTCTCATTTACTCTCATCATCAAAAAGCTACATCCAAAAACAATATTAAAACAAAAACATAGGAATTTCAAGAAATCACAATTGACCAATCAGAACGTACAGCCACCTCATAGAAGGTCACGCGGCCTTTCTAACGCAAAAGTTTTGTCATCCTGGGGCTGAAGCAGAAAACGACTCAAGACCCGAGGCACGACACGGCTGAAGACTTGAATAATAATGTGTTTTCCGTGTCTAGGACAAACTTATTCATTTTGTAGTTTTTAAAGGCTTTGTAAAATTAATTCTAATATAAATACAGGAAAACAGACATTTTGATTACAAAAAATATTAATTTTCAACTTCAAATAGTTTTCAAAAAGTAAGTGATGGGTGAAGGTTTCAGCATTTTATCGGAACTGCTAACCTATTTCGATAATAAGTGAGTGGCCTCCCAAAATTTTGCCGAAGATACAAAAATAATTGACAGTTTCGTAATCAGGATTTTTCCAATAGCAAGAAACCACAATAATAATTTTTTCGTGTATCTCCCTTTAAGAGGAGTGGAAGAAATACAAAGATAAATTTGGAAAGGAAAGTGGCGATGGAAAGCAAGGTAAAGAAGCAGTTTAAGTACCTGAAGGAAGAGCGAGGTAACAGAGTGAAAGTAGGCCCTTGTATGCAGTTCACGGCTCAAAATGTGAGGAAGAAAATTGATATTCTGCGTAGTGAGGCGTCAGGGGGCAGATGGAATCCCGCCCAGAGTGATGAAGCAGATAACGGATCAGGTTTGTGTGCCCCTGGCAATGCTTTTTGAGAGACCCATGCAAGAGAAAGTAATTCCAAAGGACTGGAAAGATGAGGAATAGTCCCTTTGTTTAAAGGGGGAAGCAAGTTTATGCCTGCAAATTATAGGCCTGTAAACCTGACGGTCACAAGCATGAAGCTGATGGAATCAATAGTGAAAGACCATATTGTGGAGCATATGGAACGGTATGGACTAATCAGATCACCACAACATGGATTTCGATCTGGTTCGGTCATGTATGAATATTTTGATAGAATTTTGGAGAATTCTGGAATGTATTGACCTAGGCCATCCGCTCGATGTCATCTTCTATGACATAAGCAAAGCCTTGGACAAGGTTGAACACCGAAAACTAATCGAAAAAGTGAAAACAATGTGAACTAACGGTACGCTGTTGGATTGACTGAGATGTTGGCTCACAGGAAGAAGCCAGAGTTGTCGTGAATGGAGAGGTATCTAAGTGGGTTGAATTGGTCAGTAGTGTGGTCCAAGGCTCAATCCTTGGACCCCTACTCTTCATTATGTTCATTGATGATATTGATGAAGTTTCGGAGGCACTGACCTCTAAGTTTGCAGACGACACCAAGCTGGCGAAAATAGTGAGGACAGAAGAAGAGGCGCGGGGGATTCAAAAAGACCAGAGAGGCATGGAACAGTAGTGAGATGGACTTTTGATGACTTACCAGCCCGACAAATGCAAAGCAATGCATTTGGGACACGGAAACATCAGATTCGACTATAATGGCAGGTGTTCGACTGAAGACGACTGAGGTGGAAAAATGCCTGGGAATATTAGTAAGCAACGACATGAAACCCAGCACACAATGTTTGAAAGATGCCAATGATGGAAATACAGTTCTTGGTCAGATTTCACTCGCTTTCCATGACAGAAATAAAAAATTATGGCCAAATTGTTTAAAGTTTTCGTTAGACCGAAGCTAGAGTATGGTGCACCAGCGTGGTCGCCGTGGATGATAGGTGATTGTTAAGTTTTAGAGAAGGTCCAGAGACGATAAGTAAATTTGATGACAGAAGTGAGAGGCGCGAGTTATAAGGAGAAGCTGAAGGATGCAGGACTCGATCTGTTGGTGGAGAGGAGGACGAGAGGGGATGTGATTGAGGCGTATAAAGTGACGACGAATAGGAGCAAAGTGGATAAGGATGAATGGTTTAAAATAATCAATGAAGAGCGGAGAACTACGAGATAGAATTCGGTCATAAAAGCAGAAGGTGAGGTAGTGCGGAGGGAAGGACAAATGGAAATCAGAAGGCGAGGCTCGAAATCAGGAGACTTTTTCAGTCTACGAGTTGAAAAATACTGGAACGAGTTACCGGAAGCAGTATGGAATGCGCCGAACGTGAACTGCTTCAAAACCGCCGCGAAAAATGGAAGACGATGCAAGACCAAGAAGACAGTCACGCGTGAAGTAACCATAAAAACAGAAAAGAAACTCAGAAAGGACGTACAGTGACTCGAACAGGGGCTCCGCCACGACTTTCAAGTTGGGGGGACAAGCTCATGGGGGCCTCCATCTGAAGGGACCTGCTTTTCGAAGGGGGCCTCCAAAGCAGCAATGGCAGATCCAGCTTTGGGGGACCAAAGAAATTGCCCAAAAGTTGATGGCAAAAATGTTTTTAGAACGATGGAGCTAGAATCAATTTCTTCTCCTTCAAAGCGGTAGAAATATTTCCACGAGACAAAATTGCCGAGCAACTTATATGTTGCTGGTCGTTGAAGGGGGATACACTATTTTGGGTTTGGGGGCATAGGCCCTTGGCCCCATGAACGAGCCAGTGCAAGGCACATTGATAATTCAATGACAACGTAATAACGTATAGGTGCGAGGTATTCTGGTGTAATAGCTTTCGTTTTGCACTAATAGCGTAGGGACCAGATAATTATGCAATGTTTTTCTCCTGTCGCTGCATATATAATTTATGATCATGCCAGTGCCACATGAAGGGCGTTGATGTGAATATTCGTTGGACTTTGAGAGCCAGCCTTTTTTCATTATCCCTTGTTGCATTCGCACAAACCAATCACTACATATTCACTACATACTACATACTCCTCTTTCGACAAACGGGCTTCATCTATCGACAAAGGGGCTTCCTCTATCGACAAAGGAGTTTTCTCTATCGACACAGGGGCCTCCCCTATTGATAAATAGATCTCCGCTGTTACCACCAAGGCCTCCTACCTATGTACCAGGGAAATTGTGTAGCCAAAGCTGGAGCGCTCTTAAGGCCCCTGGATCAACTCTTAGCGTCTCCTCTATCGCTACCAGGGCCTCGTCTATTGACAAAGGGCCTCTTCTGTTGCTACCAGGTCCTCCTCTATCTCCACCGGGGCCTCCTATTTCGCCAAGAGGGCCTCCCCTTTGGCCACCGAGACCTATTCTTACGCCAAGAGGCTCTCCTCTATTGTCATCAGGGCATGTCATTGCTCCCACCGGTGCCTCCTCTATCGTCAACATGGGCCTCTTTTGCACCCAGACGACCTCCTCTTTAGCCAGCGGGACCTTTAATTTCACCAAGAGGGACTCCTCTATTGCCATCAGGGCCTCTCGTTGCTGCCGCCAGGGCCTCCTCTATTGCCAACAGCACTTCCTCGATCAACAACAGGGCCTCCTTTTGCGCCAAGAGCGTCTCCCCTATCATCGAATCCTCCTCTAGTACTACCAGGGCCGCCTCTATGGGTACCAGGACCTCCTCTAACGCCACTAGGGCCTTCTCAATCGCCAAAGGTTAAAGCTATTCACGTTTATTCACGAGGATGAAGGACTTGTGCCTACGTCACTGGACAGCAACGAGAGGCACTGATGGCAATAGAGGAGACCCTCTTGGCCAAAGAAAAGGTCCCGCTGGCCATAGATAAGGCCCTGGTGGAGATAGAGAAGGTTCCTCCTCTTTCGACTAACGGGCCTCCCTATCGACAAAGGGCCCTCCTCTATCAACAAAAGAGCCTCCCCTATCAATAAAGGGGCCTCCTCTGTTACTACCAGGGCCTCCTACATCGATACCAGGGAGACTGTATAGCCAAATCGGTCTCCTCTATCGATATTAGGGCCTCCTGAATTTGCCCTCAAGGTCCTCCTCGATAGCTCCCAGGGCCTCCTGGATTAAGCTTAGGGCCCCTCTTCTAGCAGGGCCTCATCTAATGACAAAGGGCCTCCTCTGCTGCTACCAGGGCCTCCTCTATCTCCACCAGGGCCTCATCTTTGGCCACCGGGACCTTTTATTTGGCCAATAGGGCCTCCTCTACTGTCATCAGGACATCTTTTTGCTGCCAACGGGACCTCCTCTATCGCCAACAGGACCTCCTCTATCACCAAAAGGGCCTCATGTATCGCCACTAGGGCCTCCTATATGACTGCCAGGGCCTCCTCTATAGCTACCATAGCCTTTAACAGGCCGAGTTGTCTTTCGCTACGCGTTTTACTGTGAAATTATCGTTTTTTCGTAGAGGGGCCTCCAGTTGAAAGTTGGGGGACTGTCCCCCCTCTTCGCCAAGGTTGGGGGGACTGTCCCCCTCTTCGCCAAGGTTGGGGGACGCGTCCCCCGTCCCCCCCGTGGCGGAGCCCCTGGACTCGATGATGTGGAAATGACGCAGATGTGGGTCAATGATATCCAACACATGAAGGCCGACTAGCCTTCCTAATGGATAACCACTTTAACTTTAACTTCTCGCCCACAGGCTGCTATAGTGTCAGCTGTATTGTAGATTATTGGGAATGTCATATTGTTACGTCGTAGGTTAGTGACCTTAAACGACCTTGACGTCAAATTTTCAGAGAACATTGTATGGGACCTTAGATTGACTGGCCCCCACATTTTTAACCACTCACGGCTCCTATCGTTCTTTTGTTGCAAAGATCTGTCTACGAGTTCACGTTGATTCGGCAGACAAGTAAGTGACCTGTCAGGTCTATGGTAGTGGTTCACCGAGCGTTACATAGCCGGTGGGTGGCGGACAACGGCGCGTTAAATAGCCGGTGGGTGGCGGACAACTGCGCGTTACCTGGTCGGTGGGTGGTGGACAACTGCGCGTTACATGGCCGCTGGGTGGCGGACAACTGCGCGTTACATGGTCGGTGGGTGGCGGACAACTGCGCGTTACATGGTCGGTGGGTGGCGGACAACTGCGCGTTACATGGTCGGTGGGTGGCGGACAACTGCGCGTTACCTGGTCGGTGGGTGGTGGACAGTGCGTTACCTGGTCGGTGGGTGGCGGACAACGGCGCGTTAAATAGCCGGTGGGTGGCGGACAACGGCGCGTTACATGGCCGGTGGGTGGTGGACAGTGCGCGTTACATGGCCGCTGGTGGCGGACAACTGCGCGTTACCTGGTCGGTGGGTGGTGGACAACGGCGCGTTCTAGCCGGTGGGTGGCGGACAACTGCGCGTTACCTGGTCGGTGGGTGGTGGACAGTGTGCGTTACCTGGTCGGTGGGTTGTGGACAGCTGCATTGGCGGACGCAGAGGGGGCATTCCGGCCATGCCCCCCAAGCGCTGGAAGGGGAGCCAAACTATCTGTTGGCCGTAGCGGACAGCTGAGCGTTACCTGGTCGGCGGGTAGCGGACAGTTAGTCGCTACCTCGTGGTTGGGTGGTGGACAGCTGGGCGTTACTTAGTCACCAGACAGTTGGGCATTACCTGGTCACTCGGCGGCGGACAGCTGGGCGCGTGGGGCGGCTGGCAAAACCAGAGCAGTCTTCGCGGCCCGTTCATCATGAACAGCACCTCCAGCCGGCCCAGCTGCGCACACCAAAGGTACGAGTCAACAAATATACCAACACAAATCTACAAAATAAGCTAAACTGCACTGCTTATTATGACCACCATCCTGTCCAGGAGCGGGTCAAGCCGGTTAGCTGGGGAAAGGGGGAGGGGGTCCATGTCGGCCTTGGCTACAAAAAAAAAACGCTGAGTGGCGGAGGCGCCGGTGGACCGGATTAAACTGGTGATGATCAATTTTTACATCAACTGATCCTATACGATCGTCCAAAAAGCGGAAAAGACTTCTAGCTTTTCTTTTTCAGAGAAAATTTTCTCTGCGTTCAAAAAGATCCCTTGCAAACCACCACACGCCTGAAAATGTTTTTTTTTTTTACTGACGATAAAATATCAAACACTAATTTACTTGGGGGTGCGGGGAGGGGGCAAAAGAGGGTTTGCCCACCTATTTCGCTTTAAGGTGGCATGACTGCATCAGCCCCCTGGATCGGCCCTTGGGCCCGTCACCAGTACTTTTCATAATCGGTGCTCGTCAAAGTTTGTACCTGAGATGTTTCGAAAAATGCATTGAGTACCGAATCAAAACAATTCAATTATTGAACCCCCTTGCACGAGCGTAGCTCAGGTACCGACGCAAGCGGCATCTTACTAAGACAGACAGACAGACAGACAGACAGACAGACATATATTTACATAATAACAGTTTACACGTGCATTTATTGCAATTGGTACAAAAGCACCTAAGTGCTTAAATCGAGTACCTCTCGCATCTCCATTCAAAACAATAATCTCCGCCGAGACAGTCGCGAGGCCTAGCCCGTAACATTCCATTCGGGTTAACGGTATCAATCACAACCAGCGTCGGGCCACACCACCCGCCAACGCCCCGCCAGAGGTCGGAGCCATCAAATATGATCAGACTTCGGGTTTAGGAGTCGCTATGAAATCTGTGTGAATCTTTATAAATTTTTGGACGCTACGTGCTACCAATACCTGATTTCGGGTGATAATCCATAACCGTGCACCTGAGCACCGACGCCATTGAAGGCGGCGCCCTTCTTCTGCCAGCCTCTGGAGAATACATGTTCCGTGAGGAAACTGTCTTGCTACAGCCATCTGTAAAGAGGTTGTGACGACATGTCCATCCCAGATGCACACATGCCTGCCGGATATTGACTCAAAATTTGAATGATATTCCACATGAACTTGTACGTCAAAGGTCAACTAGTGACCTTAAAATTGTATTATTCATATCATTCGAATCCTTGGGTCATGCTCATTACAATACTGACAAATTTAGGACTGCATCTTGTTTCGTTCATAAGTTATAAACACAAACATTTTCCAGAACCGTGACCTTTGGCGACCTCTGATGACCTTAGTATTGACTTGACCTGAAAATGGATGTCATCGTGAAAATTTGTCGTTTTAATATCCTTTGAATGATATTTACATACTTGATCTAAGTCTTCTAAAAGCCGAGTTACAGCCTTTGTGGGCTTTGGAAACCCCATTTTAGAAGAACAGAATCCTCTTACGTGGGTTGAAAAATGACGTCATAACTCGTTCACCTGACCTGACCTGATGTAAATTTTTGGTCATAAGTTGTCAATTTGATCACCCTAGAGGCCTGCAAAGCAACACTCGTCTTATTCAAATCGGTTCGGCATCATTCGCAAAAAAAACAGAGGGGGTCCGTTCGGTACCCAGGCAGTGATGGGTTAACTTCAATACAAAGTTGAAGGTCTATTATCAAGTTTAAGCCAACGTGTATTACTTACTTGTTGTAAGTAAAGTAATCTTGACTTTAAGCAACAAGTACAAGTAAACAAGTACTTTTATGGGAATGATTAACAGGTTTCTTGAGGATAACAAGAGAGGAGATATCAAGATATCGAGGAAGATCCGGAATTTCAGGGCGCGAGATGTGAAAAGGGCAAAAATGAAGATATTAAAAGCTAGTGGCAAAGGAAACAAACCTAATCTTTCGACGCCGATCACCAGACAAGATGAAGAAAAAACTGCACGCAACTGGCAACTTCGATTCGGTAGTCCAATCGCCTCCTCAGAACCGTTTGGATGCGAACAACCCTGCTGTTTGGACATCGAGGCCGGCAGGAGAGCCGGCAAATGCTCTGGGGAGATATCACGCCACGATGCGAAGATGGAGAGGAGTATCTGGAGTTCTGTGAAAGACTCGCAAAAACCAGGAGCGAAAGTGAGGCAGGCGGGTGTTGAAAACATCTCCGAAGGCATTTGCTAGCCCAGAACACCCGGACCTCTGTCCAGTGGCGGCATACAAAGCATATGCGAAGAGAGGGCCAGAGAAAATGCTCCAGCCAGACAGCCCATTTTATTTGGTAGTCGACCATCGGAAATCACAACACGATCTCGTGTCGCACAATTGCAGTCGACTTAGTGTTAATTCCATCAGCAGTCTGATGAAGTCGGGATGCGAGGCGACTGGAATTACTGGTCACAAAACGTACTACTCCATTAGAAAAACTACCATGAAACGAGCTCTGGATGCTGGTTGTCCACGCGAATATTTAGCGCAGGTGACAGGCCACAAGTCCGTCAAAAGCCTTGAGCATTATGCTGATGCATATATAACCACCCATCGCACCATCACATCATGCATCTCTTCAGGAACATCATATGCAGCTTCTTTGGAACGTCCGAGCACCAGTGTTTCCAGTGCAGCAAACCCCTCCCGTTCACGTTCAACACCACAGGGTGTCATTCAGTGACTATCATAAACAACCGCTGAACAGGAGTAAGAATGACATTGAAAGAAATTGTCTAAGAATCTTGCCGCAGCAATAATAATAACTTAATAATGGTCTTGTTCGTTTCACATTGTAATTGTTTAACACTTATTACATGTCAAGCAGGTGGTTTTCGCAAGGAATGCAACACAATGATTAAAGAAAGGTGTTCTTGTTGAAAACCATCGCTCTGAATCGCATCAAATACAATTTTCTCGAGAGTGAAATGTTGTTTTAACACGCATGGATAAAGCAAAAGAGAAGCAGACAAAGTCACAATTATGTTAAAATGCTACGCCAGCATGTTCATAATTTTTTACACTTTATCCCAGTTTTTTTGTGAATTAAATATCCTCTGTTTTGAGACGCACGGATGAAGAACATGCCAGTTATAACAAAAAAAGTTACGACATGTAGCCCAAAACGAAGCTTTCTAAAAAAAAACTGCAACAGTGCAGTGAGCTAGTTCAAATATTAGCACCTAAATTAATATACTTATCATTTGAAGCTTATCTTCTGGGTTTACATATTATTATCACCTTTGCATGATTCCATGATCTTTGTAAGCTGTACAATATATGCTAAAGGTCTGTTCACACTTTGCATATGCTGCGCATCACCTGTCAATATTTTTGCCTCCGACGCTACAAAATCACATGTGGAGATTGTTTTTCGATAACTATTTTGGCAGATTCGACGCCGTTTTTCTATACGTGAACCGGCCTTTATTCTTGCGTGCAGTAATCGAGGAAATTACCGCATTCCAGACAGAATTACTGCACCCCACGAGCTAACGCATTTTGATTGCCCGGCATATGGTAGTAGCCGTTTTGTAAACGATATCCTCTCTAGTTATAAAATATATCTATGGTTGCAACTGTTGTAAGACAAACTGAGAAAAAGCAAGCCTTTTGGTTTTTCTATTCTCAAGATGTCACCACCTAAAAAAACATGGGCCGGGAAATGATGGCGAAGCTCTTGGAGAAAAAACCGTACTTGAAAAGGTGTGGCGTCGTCGCCCACGTTAAAATAAAAGTGCCAACCACAACTATCCACCCTTTGATAGGCTGGCTGGCAGAACGTGAAGGCCTCAACCAAACCGGGAAAGGCAGAAACGCTAAGAAAATGACAAGGGCTATAGAGAATCATCTCATCAAGGCCACAAAGAAAAAAATTGGTATCTCACAGCGCTTCATGGCAAGAACATTCGGAATCTCGAGAAGATACGTCCGCAAAATTATCGTTGAAAGTGCAGTTAAGTACAGAAAAGGACAGAAGGCACCCCTGGTAACAGACCAACAGACGGTCGCTCAAAACCTACATTCGGACTTTAATTCGGAACACGTTTAAGAAGTCGTGCCCTTCAGAAGTGATCATGGATGACGAATCCTAGTTTACGTTTGCAGGTAGTAACGTGCCTGCGTAAAAAAATGCGGGATTTTGCGCAGAGGCCGGCGACGACGTTCCTGCACACATCAAATACCGCCCGGAAGGAAAGTTCCCCAAGAAAGTTATGGCCCGGGTCGCTATAAGCCCGCGAGGGGTATCAAGGGCTGTCATGATTTCCAGCAAGGAGATTGTCGGTGGTGCCGTGTACCGCGAGCGCTGCATCCGTAAAGGATTGTTGCCTTTTCTGGAAGAAAATTACCCGGACCATGATCTGGTCTTCTGGCCTGACCCGTCAAGCGCCCACCACGCGAGGGAAACACTTTGCCTCTTGAGGGAGGAAAGCGTGCCAGTGGTGCCCCGTGAAGAAAATCCCCCGCACGCCACAACTCCGACCCATGGAAGATTTGTGGGGCCAGATAAACAACAAGTGTATCACGGATGGTGACAAGCAAAAGAACTGGGAGCAACTGGTCAGAACAATGCAACGAGTGTTTCCAAACATCGACCCACAGGTGCTGCGCAAAATGATGATGACGCTCCCAGAGTGCGTGCCAGGGTAGCGCGGAGGGGCGTGGAGTCATTTATTCACTGAGATCATGCGGAACAGTATGAAATATAGTGCAGAAAACCGAATAAATTGTTTGTCACACAAGTACCATCTGCATGAGCTGAGATGGAAAGCATTCCCATTCATAGTGCCCACCCGTTAACATTGCGTGTAAAGGCTATGTGAAAATCATAACTGCCGTTTTCTATTACTGTGATCACACACAAAACTAAGATGAGCTCCGTCGTGCAGGAACTATCTGCCATTCTCGGTTTCTTGCATTAGCCTGTTTCTTCTTTATGGATTTTTTCTTTGTGGTTCCCGATATTGCTTTGCTACCCGGTGCCATACATCCAAATAGTTTATCGATCTTCAATGCAGCATTTGTGGCGAAAAACTGCTCGGAACCCACCGATCTGGCCCGGTACATGCCGCTGTCTAGAATATTCACTCATGCACAATCCTTCAGTGGTTTTGGCGCGCTTGTTGAACCCGGTACGGCTTGGGCTCTGTTTGTATATACTACCACCTGAGGGTCCGATTGGACCCTCCTTCGATCTTAGGAACCGGCAGATTTTAGGTATCACGACGTCAGTGCGCGAAGGTTACTGTGGCAATTATATTTGTTAGCTCGTGAGTGTTTTGCAAAGAGATTCCAGAAGAATCGATCTTCAAAAGAACTATTCATCAAAATGCAACTGATGACAAAGCGTGTGAAACCGGTGTTGGCGCCGCGTCATAATTTCCAAGTTTTTTTCCGGGACTTAAATTTGTCAATTGGGGGTAAATAGCGCTGATCATCCGGAAGTAAACTCCCACTTAGTTGAAAGAGTTCCTTAGTACTCCTTTACTCCCCTTTTTTCTTCAATGCCTTTTTCCCATTACGTATGGCTTGGTTTTGGCTCATGCATAGGCGGATCCAGGATTGCCGATCGGAGGGGGCACCTTCCCGGGGGGGCGACATCCGGACCAGGGGGGCGCCACTTATGACCGGCAAAACCTATCAGGTGGGCGCCAAATCCTATCGGTGGGCGCCGACTTTCGCATCCTGGGGGGTGGGTGGGAAGCGACATTTCAGGGGGGCGCCATCGACCTTTCAGGGGGGCGCCGAGGGTTGATCGGGGGGGCACGTGCCCCCTTGCCCCCTGGATCCGCCTATGGGCTCATGTGCTTTGACTCGATAGATGGGTGGTGCGATGATGTCATTAGTAACGTGAATAAATCACGTGAGTTGAAAATGGAATTATTCGATGCTTATCTGACAAAATAGGATTTCCAGATTTCCATGCACTTTGGTAGAGCCGACATTCAGGCCCCAGTCATCCCTTCAGCGGCCATAGGACCGTGAGCAATTAGGACGTCACAGCTTAGCAACAGCTGTTTGCTTAGTTTGTTTGGCTCAGTCAGATGATTGGTGGGATGATGAGAGGATGCATATTTTTATAAGCCGTTTTATTTTTAGATTTGTATTGAAAGACGTGTAAAGATGGTGCATTGTATCGTAGTAGCTTGCCCAATGGGGAATAGGCGTGATCCGGGCGTATCATACTTTCATTTTCCTAAAGACTCAAGCGTAAGAAAGGAATGGATTCGTCGTTGTTCCAGACCAGTTTCAAAGAAATTTCAACATGCTGTGATATGCAAGAAGCATTTCAAAAGATCGGACTACAACCAAACATGTCTGCTAAAGTATTCAATGGGCATAGCAAGTAAGATGTCCCTGAAAGACGGTGCTATTCCCTCATTGAACCTACATCTAAGGTGAGAATACATGCCGACTTGATAAAAGCTTCTGCTTACCTGCAATTTACGCTGCAATAATATTCCACTTAAATACTTGTCATCACTGCGTTCGAAAAATAAATGTTAATAAGGATCTACGTTTTTCCCATAGCTTAAACACAATCAATTATCAATTCGAGCAGAGACGGATTTCATAAACGTCAAAACGATGCAATTTTTACAGTTTAGCTGTAAAATGTACGAATCTAATTTCATAAAACGGGTGGATCCTACAATTTACAGGCGTGAATTTACAGCCGAGATTTTACAGTTAACAGTCGTCCACGATTGGACGGCTGAACTGTAAAATTTTCTTGCGATGCGCTGATTGGTCGATGAATTTCATAAAGCAGAGACGACTGTAAGATTGATTCTAAAATTTTACAACTGTAAAATCTGAATTTAACAGTGGGTCATAGCACTGTAACATTCCTCGGTCGCCATCTTGTTGATTTGTGTGTTGAGTTGACTTCGGAATGAAGAATGAAGAATGATGAAAGAATGAGAAGAAGTGTTTTCTAGCCATGGATCCATCTCGAATGGGGACTCAGCGACCATTTTTGGTAAGTTACGGAGATGACAGTATTGATATTCGCTATTTGTCAATGCTCAATTCCCTACCAATGTAGCAATACTTAACCCTATTTCCGTCAGGCTCCCGGCTACCCCTATTTCCGGCAGGGGGCAATATCGGCCCCCAAGATCTCGTAATCTAACCGGCCGATTTTGAAAATTCAAAGTGCCATAGATTCCTCTGCTGCTAAACTTTATTTTGAAAAAAGAAAATTTCAAAATTTTCATTTTTTAGAAGGTCGTGCAAAATATACAATTTTTGTGTATTGTTTAGATTTTCCATAACCCTTGTCTCTGTTGTACGATTTTCACAAAACTAGTTCAGATTTACAAATAATTGACCCAAAATTTTCATATACTCGAGTTACGCAAAAATTCGAAATTCAATGGCAGTTCCAGGACCAGGACTATGAGGGGAAATATATACAACCTAAAAAGTTTTTGTTACGCGGATTAGAAGCCGTCATATACTGCTTGGCATCTTTGACACATAAATAAATGAGAAAAAGTGAAAAACTCATCAGGGGCGGATGCAGTAAGGTAAAACAGTGGGGTAAAATGCATACCAACAATATGCGAATGGTATGCATGAGTATATTAGTCCCTTGACTAGTTGAAATTTAATTTCTGATAATTTTTACCCTCCCATGGCAGCTCTGGGAAAGGGGGTGACATAGGCGGATCAAGGACTCGTCGTGGGGGGTGGGGGTGATTGGAAACACATTTTCAATATACAACGATATTGAGTCGCGGCGGTGATACTGGCTGGGAATATACATTTTGAAAATGTGTAGTGGCTGGACACGCCTCTGGTAATCTAGAATTGGGTTATAACTATTTTGAATTTTCATATACCCAATTGTATTCGCCCTGGCACGGCTGTAAGCAGTATTCTCACTTACTAACGTTTAGTCCTTCTTGATAACATTCCCCCATTTTGAACTGCTGTAACCGCCCCTGATGAATACAAATAGTGACAATTGTGAATGCACTATCATCTCACATAAAAAATGATATAATAAAACCATATAACTGGTATCAGGATCAGCAGAGACGGCTTCCTTTTACAAAAAACCCATCGCATACGATAATACTTGGTTTGTGGATAGAACCTCCCCAAAAACCCAGCTATAGCTCCGCCCCTGGTAAATATATAATCTTGAAAATTTCAGAAAACCTGCCTGTACTAGTTTTAGGAAAAGTCAGGAAGTTTCAAAGTTCTATCGCAAGCCGTTTCGGAGATATTCTCGAAAAACCTGAAGGGGGCAATATTAGCCCCCTGCCGGAAATAGGGTTAACGGCTTAAGCACGGCATGGGGATTGCCCCCCCCCCCCATGGGTGAAACATTCTCAGATTTACGTAAGGCAGAAAGTTTGCATTGCCTCCCAAATTTAGGAACGCGCAAAAAAATACCTGAGGTATGTTCGATGTTTTATTCTGGTAGACTTACCTAGGAGGGTATTTCGTAGTGTTCTTCTGGTGATTCTTTTGTTACAAGACCGTAAGTAGGTAATATCCAAGATACAATATCCACACGCACTTTTTCAGCTTCCCTTCCTACAGGTAAACGCAGGCCGCCCGTCGTCAAAGAGTTTGGTTGTCGCCCCCACACTTTTCAGAATTCAACACTGAATATATTGATGTCTTCTTTTCTATGTTTAAGATTACCTTTTATCTCAATGACCACCGCCCCCCCCCCACCTACTAATTACTTTAAATGATGGCGTCTCTGCCTGCGCGCCGGCGACGGGCCGTTGCTAGGCGTTGCTACGCGGGTACTGCCATCTAGTGCCGAAACTATCCGTTTGCGAAAAGCGTGGCGCCCTCTATTCTATGTCCTCTACTACCTTGGTGGCGCCAGCAGGCAGTGGGGAATGCTAGTAGATGCGTGCGCGGACCATTGGCTGAAATGGGGGGGTGGGCGGGTCGGGGGTCACGACCCCCTGGAATAAGGGTCTCCCATAGGCTTTGCTTAGGACTTGTATTTACGTGCCAGCGTTAACCCATGCAGGACCCCCTGGATCGAGAAGCCATATTCAGCTTTGGCAGCAAGAGATCTCAAAGTCAATAGGGGCTTGCATTTTGTTTTGGGCGCATAATGGGTGAACTAGCCGTTTCAAGAAGGAACATCCAGCAGAGGCGGATGTAAGGGGGAGGGTCGATGGGGCGACCGCCCCTCCTCCGCTTGGGCTGAGTTTAACCACTGCAAAGGGCCTCAAATATGTCTGATGGGCGCTCCAGGGGAACCCAAACACCTTTCGAATGCTGGTCCAGGGGGCTCCAAGAGTTTGTCTCGGGTCATGAAGTATTAATAGTTGGTTCCGGGAGTCCCAAGTAGCAGTCTCAGGGGCTCCCAGAGCATGGACAGATCCAGAATTAGCAATGTGGGCACCATCCCGGGGGGCACCACTTTCGGTCGACAAAACCTATAAAGTGGGCGCTTAATCCTATTTCCTATGAATCCTATTAATCCCCCCATGGTGCCGATTTTCCCATTCTAGGGGTTGGAGGAGTTTGGGAAGCGACATTTCAGCGGGCGCCATTGACTTTTCAGGGGGTGCTGTGACCATTTCAGGGGGCGCTGAGAGTTGGAACCTGAAAAAAATTGAACTTTTTAAGCGCATTAGAAATAGGTGCCAGTGGCGGATCCAAGGGGGACAAAAAAGGCATTTGCCCCCCTCCCCAAACAGAAAAGCTCGGGGCAAAACTATGTTTTTGCCCCCCCCCACCAGTGATCGACCTCCTTTTTTCCCCGACTCCTTTTTAGTTTATAAGCAAGATTTTGGTGCTTCAACTCTCGACTTCAAAACAGAACCAGTTAAGTTCAGTGTAAATATCGGGCCTTCGACTGGTAAAAGTATCTCGAGGCCATATTTTTCTTCCCGTGACATTTTTTTTTGCCTCAAATACCCAAAATTCTACAGGCAAGGGACATTGCAGCTCATCTTTTCCGGCGTGAGGTTTTTTTTTGCTTTTCGACTTTTGACTTTGGTTTCCCCTCCCAAACCCACCGGCTAGATCCGTTGCTGATAGGCGCCTTTCAGATTATTTATTTGTCAAATATTTCACTTGGTTTCAATAAATTGAAGATTGAGCGCCATCCGAGCAGGGGACCCAATAGTTTTATCCACCCACCCGCCTGGAGGAAATGCTGGATCCGTCCCTGCATCTAGCAAGTTTGCCAATTTGCAAAACAATTACACTCATTCAACACATTGGTGGAAGCAGGGGGTCATTCCGGCCATTCCCCCTCCCCCAAAGTGCTGGAAGGAGGGCCAAACTATCTTTTGGCCCCTAAAGGCCCCCCTTCCCAGGAGAGCAATCATGTAATTGGAGAAAGATAGCTTATACTAGGTCTGTCGAGCACCAAAATCGCATGTCCCTACTCGCATGTCGCATGCCCCCTACTCTTACAGGGCCCCCGAGGCTAACATCGTGCCTTTCCACATTAGGAAATCCTGGATCCGGCCCTGGCATTCAGAGCCCATCCCAACCCTGGAAATCTTCAACTGGCAACCCAGGTGCACCTCAACACCTCCGGAATCTCATCGCCAGAGCATCGCTTCGCTATTCATTTTTTAACTACGGAATTTCTTCCAGGCCTCGCGTCACCATGCATATCTGCATCGCGGGAGGAGACAACGGCGGGTGGTTGCTGGAGGAGGCGGCGGTTCAGCAGCGGCTAGCGCTTCCTCGAGAGCTCATCGGAGACGCCTGCGCTGATGAAGCGGCACACAAAGACGTGGTCCTGAGACGTGGCGCAGAGCGCTGAAGTGCGGGGGCCGCCCGGCGCTAGGATCCGGAGCGGCTGTACCGCTAGCGCGCGCCAGTCTGTCATGGTTTCTACAGTTGTTGGTTTTTATCTAATGCTATTATTTTTGTTCCTACAGTTATTATCATTACCACATCTTCTTCGCCGCCAAAAAGTTACGACTCCGACTGTTTCACCTGTCTTGTTAATAGAGAATTGAGATTGATTCTGCTTGTTTTACCGTGAATCGAAAGCTAGGGTGTAGTACCTATACACTTTTACGGAAAATTAGGAACTGAAAATATCAGAATTAGAGCGATTTGCGATGTGTGAATTAGAGCGATGTTCAAAACTGATATAAGCCCAAACATCGCTGAATGAAAACAAAACAGAATTTTCGACATTTTTATGTAATTCCCTAACGTTGAGCAAAAAAAAAACAGTAAGGAGCGATGACAGTAGCGCATTCAGGATTTCATTTCGGGAGAGGCCATGTTTTGAAAGTGTGCCCCCATATTCTTGAAGTCTGCGAAAACCATGCACTTATTTTGGAGTGTGCCCCCGAGACCCTCGAGACCAACTCTTGAGGCCACGAAACCAGCTTCAGGGCACCCGAAACGGACTCTTGAGGGACCTCTGAGCCACCGCCGACTCTGGGGGCCTTTTGAGACGAACTTCTTGAGGTCTGAGTAGTCGTGGATCTAGTCGGTCGGTTTGGGAAGGGCAAACCAAAGTCGAAAAACAAAAAACAACGACACGCAGTAAAAAGCTGCGCTACAATACCACTTGCCGGTAGAAATTTTGGGTGTAAGTGCTGTTGGCCCTTAGTGGATTTGGTGCTTTGAATAGCTTCAGTTGGCACCTCTACGTGCTGAGGTTTGAGGTGTGGCATCTGAATGTGTCAGACATAGCCGGCGGCGTTTATGTTCCATGTATATGGTGATTAGGAAATAGGTGAGCAGGAATCTGACGGATAGCGACGTGTTTATTTGATTATATTATTAAAGCATAATTTGCACTAGGCTTTTGCACCTCTGTTTAGTTTTGTCTCCTCTCGGCGGGCGAGCTGAAGCGCCCTGAGCTGGCGCGCGGTGGTCGCGACCTCTGTTGGGTCGAGACGGTACAGGCGAGCGGTTGTTGGTTGTGACGGAGATCTGGTGAGTGAACTTAAGCTATGTCTCAAGGTTATTCTATGGCTTCTAACGTTAATGTCATCGATTCATACTTACAATTCGCAACGTGTTTGATAGTCTAAAGGTAGCTTCATTTAGATTGTGTTATATACTTTATACGTATACTTTAAAGGATAGTTCAGGCGGCTTATTAACCTTTGTCTGTGCCCGTCTATTGTAGGAGTTACGGGTTGCGTGTGCATCGGTCATCGGCGGGCGGCGACGGCCAGTGACGTTCGCGCCCTTTCGGTTGCAGTCGCCGGTCGTGTTGGAGGGCTCATTTGTCGGTACGTGTGTTAAGGTGCTGTCTTTGGATGTTTCAGCTCTAGGTTTGGATTATGTGCGGCAGGATCATTTCTTTGTGCCATTTGAGATCAAGTCTTGGATTGACTTCATGATGGTTGCCGCTTGTGCCTAACGACATTCATCCGTACAGAAACGGCGAAAATATGCCGTCACGTTGAGACACGGCCTCTTTCGGAGAGTGGGAGCGACGCGGCGACTACATTGGGTATTAAGGCGAAAAGCAAAAAAGTGGCTCGAGATACTTTTTTCCTATCCAAGGACCGGTATTTACACTGAACTTAGCTGGTTCTGTTTGAAGTTGAGAGTTGAAGCACCAAAATCTTGCTTATAACCTAAAAAGGAGTAGGGGAAAAAGGAGGTCGTTTGGGGGGACAAAACATAGTTTTGCTCCGAGCTTTTCCGTTTGGGTGTGGGGGAAAATACCTTTTTGCCTCCCCCCATGGATCCGCCACTGGGTCTGAGACTACAACCTTGGGCCCCTGAGACGAAGGCTTGTGGGCCTCCCGAGACCGCTTAAGACGGAATCGAGAAAAAACTCCTAGCTAAACAACCATTTGGGGGTACCCTGTGCAGGGGCCGGCGGCTGCGGCTGTAGGCCTATCCCGCAAGTTTCCTTCCAAATGCCACCCGAATATAGGTCTGGGGGCTCCTTATATTGTATCTGAGGGCTCCTGAAATTGACTTCGGAGGCTCCCTAAGCTAACCTCGGGACCCCAAGGAGCTATTCTCGAAGTTCACAATAATTGAACTTCATTGGCTCCCAGAGTTGTTCTTGGGCCCCTGCCTCGGAGGTCTCACGAGCCTCGCGACCGGGTCCCTAACAATCGTCTCGGGGGCCCACTGCTGTCTAAGCCAGGCCCTTATTCTAAGGAGTTTAGGTCCCCGGTATTCTAACCAGGCCCTCTGGGACTGCAACATCCGTCCCTACTTGGGAGTAGTATGTATAATAAAATCTTAATTGTTTCATTCAAGCAGGCCACAAATATCGTATGCGATCAGAAATGGTTCCGATCAGTGATCCTAGCCGAAATTTGGCCAGTCCCTGGATTTGTAGTGTTCAGCGGACATCTACGATTTTAGGGGCAGTTCATAGTTGGGCTGTTAGAGTTCTTGGAATTGTCGTCCCCAAATTGGAGATCGACGTTTTTTGCTCGATAACATACAGATATATGTACACGTTTTAATAAAAATATAAACCTTGCACGGTCGGGCCCCTACGGGGAGGCCCTGTCAGGGTTCGCCTTCCCCTTGGGCAGCTCCTGAATTCACCCCTGCTTCTAACTCAGCTCTAATTAAAATGCTTCTAATTTGAACGGAAACAAATTAATAAGTGATCACGGAGACATTATTAGAACGGTGAAAAATTAATAAGTGCCGACACTTCTGCATCAGCGGTAGATTATTTTAAAGAGCACGTGCGATGACCACCTGTAAATCAAGATTCCTTTACTTTATAAGGTTAGTCAATTAGAGAATTTTAGGTGCCCCAGTCGACGTCATCACGTGGCAGCAAATATGGCATCATTTTTATCGCGACATATTAAACGCAAACAATACTTTTAAAAATGTATCAAATCAATCCCTTCATGCAGAAAAGAAGGATGGTGATCAGTAATGGATATATGAATCGTGTATTTGTTTATATTTTTTACAAATGTAAATCTAGGCAAGAACCTCGACAAACACTGGTCGGGGCTGATGTACAAGGCCCCGAGTTGTCGCAGACAAAGCACTTGAACAGAGCTCAACGAGACCGGGCTAGTCAGGCACCGTTGATGCGTGCCTTAAAGAAGACCCGGAACATCAAATCAAATCAAGGTAAAATGTGAAGCAGTTGACGATTCCATTTAAATATCGATATCAAGAAATTTCTCTGCGTCCTCACTTATACTACTGAATTCAGAAATGGCACAGATAATGTATGCAGCAAGAAAAATAATAATTAACGATACAAATCATCAGCGAATAAGGACCTGAAGGACCTGCAGGACTGCTTAGGGACCATCACCTATATTCGAACAAGCCGTCTATCCCGGAACCGCCTTGAGGATTTCTTCAGCCTATTTCTAGTGCAGCGGTGCTTACACCAATCCCCTCCTACCGAAGCCAATAATCGCCTCCGACTCCTGATTCTCCTAATGATGACCCGCTGTAGCAGCGATCTGCTCAGGGGATCAGAAGTGGCTAAAAACGATGAGGAAGGAGGAAAACTCGACCAGGATCTTCAGGTCCCTGAAATCCTGGAGACCGACGTGCGCAACAGCGAGTCAGGCGTCAACAGTGAAGATGCTGGCATCTCCGAAGTTGCTGCTATCCTGTCGAAGTGCAGGCACAACATACAGTGCGCTGCGGATAGAGAAACCAGTGTTTCAAGCAACGGAGAGGTCCTTGGGCTATATGGCCGTGTACGTAGCCCTGGAGTGCGACTCTAGCTTGGGCACGCTGAGCACGCGAGGGGCGTTCCACTGGCGGCGCTGTGGACACAGCTGAAAAACCTCGGCGGCTTCACCCTTCCAAGTTCGACCTTCCTCTCCAAGTTTAAGCAGCTCGAGCAGAAATTCTACACCTACCATGACATTCCATTCACCCGGATACTCCGAGACACCAACCGGGGGTGTTCTCTGGGTTTATACAAGTGCTGAAGAGCAAGCATCCCGACCTCCCCGAACCCGTACTTCGGTATTTCGCACGTCCCGAACATTTACCCGCCTTAGGCACATGAATACCACAAGAAGGCTGGAAAGATTCAATACAGAGAACCGCAAAAGCGGAAGTCATTCGCACAGTGAGTGTTCTTTGTTCACAGAATGTCATTCACGCAGCAACACACCTATAGAAGATGGAGTGCCGTCAGCAAGCGGTCGAAATTGTTTTCTAAGGCCGCATCTTTCTCCGCCAGATTCAGGATATTGCTTTTAGAGGCTGCGAGGTGTATTTTTTGTTTTTATGTTATTTTATTGTTGTTCTAATTGCTGTATCAAAAACTAAAGTGAAATATGAAAATATTACCCACTTTCATATTTCTCTTCATTAGCAGACGCAGGAGAAGGGGGCCATTCCGGCCATGGCCCCACCCCAAAGTGTTGGGGGGCCAAACTATCTTTTGGCCCCCAAGGCCGAATACATTTTAAAAGGTGTTTACACTAGGTCTGTCCAACAAAATCTTCGCTCCCCCAGAAGAGCGCTCATGTGCTTGGAGAGGTAGCTTATACTAGGCCTGTCGAGCACCCAAATCGCACATCCCCTCCCCAGGAGGAGAGGCAGACATGGGTTTGGCCCCAAAACTCGGTTCTGCGTCGCACATGTTTCTCTTAACTCTAAATTTGACAAGAAGCGTGTTCGAAATATTGTTTATTGTCTGGACTCTTGTCCGTTTTCTTCAATATATAGAATGAATTTAAGTCGGTTATTTTTAGAATTATTGACAATAACAACATTCAAAATTGTTATCTTTAATCTCAGAATAATGTTGTACCATCAATTTCCTATTCTTTCATTCATTAACTTTGAATTCATTTATTTGGCTTATATTTGGGTCATTTAATTGAAGAGGCTGGTCAGACACATGACAATCTTTTTATTTTAGTAGTATATCAATATGAGACAACATTTACAAGCACATCGTTGTCATTATGACTTTGCCCCAAGCGACCGATGATCAAACAATAAAATATTTGAAGAAGTAGTGGCAGCTGAAACTGACGTTAGGTGAGGTCACAAAATCTGAACCAACATCTCTACTTTTTAATAAATTGGTTGCTACGTGGGTATGTAGGTAGACTAGGTATATAGGCCATGCGTGGCTATGCAATGCTGTGTAGATATAAAGGAATATCAAACTACCTACTCTATTCGAAATCATCTATTCTGGAACTGAGTTAAGTTGTATACCTATTCAAAATTCGTATGGATGTTTCAAATATTTAAAAATAAACCGAACCTTCCTTCAAATCCTAGTCCTAAGGAGCGCTGGAAAAGCGTACGGCGTAACCATGACGACGCTTGTTTGCCCCAGGTGACGTCATCGGCGGACAGACTCGGCTGAATATAACTCTGTGGTCGTTGACCCCCTGCCTGTAAATATTCAACGAATTTACAGTTGAGTTCCAAACTAACAGTTGTGCGCCTAAACCGTAAGATTTTATTTATGAAATTGACTTGAACTGTAAAATGTAAGTTCGTCAGCGGCCTGTTAGCTGTAAAATGTAAGTTGTAACTTCTTTATGAAATCCGTCTCTGCTGTTCGGTTTGTTAATTTGGTCACTTTGTTCCGTTGGCATAGATACAAAATATCCAAGGGGTACCCCGTTTATAAAGAGTCAATCTAAAAAAAAAATAAAGATCAGAATTCTGACGTCAACTCCTGCATGTGCAGGCCTCAATAGTGCATTGCCAGCATAAGAGAAAGTTTTTTCCATTATACTGAATTTAAATATCGTCAGGGAAGTCAAAGCATCCACCTCTGCGAGAAACACCCGACATGAAAGGAGGGAACGGAGACAGGAGATGTGTACGTTGCTCGAGGCTAAAGACCCCGAAGAAGCAAACTGTTCGGTGGCTGAATGGTAAATATGCTGTGAAATTATGTGTTTAGTATCATTTCGATAGGTTTCGCTTCTGCACTTGGTACTAACAGGGCATTAAAGATATTCTGCTGAGAGGCAGGGTAGTGTATATACAGAAATACTTTTGAAATGTTAGCTAAGTACTAGGTGACGTCTGTAAAATTTAAGCGTATGTGTTTCTTAAATCTATACGACAATCACCGGCGGCTCCAGAGTGCTTGTGTGCGTCAGCTGGGCTGATATTCTGAAAAGCATCTCGGGTAGAAAATTTTTTATCGGGATTGGGTGGCTTAAAAACGGCATGGGATGCGGTAGAGCGGTAAATGTCGGAAAGACGCATTTTAAACGTATTGGGTGTCTGAAAATAGTACCGATGCGTTTCACTCCCACTAGACTTGTGAAAATTTTACTAAACGCACGCAAGGAAGAAAATAAAAACTACGTGTCGATTTCCCAAGTCACCTCTCACTATCGACGTCCTTGGCCGCGCTCTTATGGCTGATGCCTCTTATAAACTTATATACGTTAAGGGCCTTGCCGACATTGTTACATTTGAAGGCTGCATTGGAGTAAAGACATGTATAAGGTGTTATTTGTAAGAGCGACCTAACTTTCGCGGAACTAAACTTCGCGACCCGCCCCGACCCCGGGCCCGGTCTCGAGGGCGCGACCCATTCTGTACCTGAGCGCGTAGTGAAAGGTTGCTGGTGACGTCGTTGGACCATGGTGAGTGAATGTGACGGTCTCGGTCTTGTAGTTGTGATATTTAGTTATTTGCAATAATTGGGCATATTCTGTTTTGGTCAACGGCTTGGTCTGGTCAACAATCAGCATTTGATTCGGTCAATGTTCCAGTATTTTGGATTGTCACGAGTCACTGGTTCTGGTAATTTGCATTTTTATGTGCGCTTTTCCGTTGGTAATTATGTATTTCATCTTGACTCATTCTTGTGGCATAGGATAAGGCTTTCGCGATGTCGAGGCTGTCATGGCGAGCCGCTTCTGGGGGTGGACGCCTTTAGTTCTCCCACAGGCCGTCAGTGCTGGAGAAGATCGGATTAGACCAAAGTCGCCAGGCCGCAGAGGCGCAACTTATCGGTATGAAGTGATTATTATTTACTTTCATTTGACTTTCCGTCCGGTTTAGAACTCGCAATAATCCACGTATGCTTGTTTCCAAATGTTTTTCTTTTGTATTTCGATCGTATTAGATGGCTTTCGGTACAGTAAGAGCATCCGTTCTGTAATGCGGCGCGGTCAAGTAATAGGTGGTGTTGTGCAGCACAGTCGATATGCGGTGCAGGGCACCTCTCTGGTGTTAAATGTTTTATTTGTGTCTTCTGCTTTCTTTCGTCTAACATTTCATTATTTGTTCGTCAGCAACGACATGACATCACGGTGAATAAACTGACCATGCCTGTAACGATTATCTTTGCGGCGGCTCCGGCGGCTACAACCGGCGACCGGACAATGCCCACGCGCTGCCTGTCTGAATGTGCACGTGGGGTACTTTCGGTGCAGAACATTCTGTTTGCAAGAAAATAAACCCTTTATTTCATAGTACAGCTTCTATTTGCTTTGAATGGTCGGCTTGGATGATTCAGTCGCCATCTCTGCGACAACCTCTCATTCGGATACGCTTCTTCCGAAGAGTAGTGCATAATGCGAACTTGGACGCCTCCCGGCAAATGGCTCGGCTAACATATATGTCTCCAACGCTCCTGGCAGGAGACGTTAAGCTGAACCCGGGCCCGGACTTTGAGGTAAATCATGGGCACATCAATCGCGAAAGCATGCTTATTCTAGCACAAATCATTCGAAGTCTCAAAAATAAGGTGGGAGAGCTGCGTGCCTGCGCTCCGAAATTGTACAAATACCATGCTATATGCCGGACTGAAACATGGTTGCCTGACATGGTTGAAACAGCAGAGGTCCAGTCGGCGCTTCCGGAGTATTCCATGAAAGCAGATCATCTACCAAACTGGGATAGAGCTAAAATTATAGCAGTTTGTAAAAATAAAGATAATAGGAAAGCTACAGAAGCAGCACATATAGCTAAAAATGATACTTTTAACACGCGCATTGACGGGGGTCTGGCCACCTTCGCATTGACGGGGGCGGGTACCCGCCCCCTAAGATCTCGAGAACCACGGTAAGTAGCGAAAAACGGTAAACGGCGTTGGGCTGCCCATCCACTTCTCCATCGAAAACATTTGAACAATTTTTTGTCAGGTCACATTTAAGGTCACGAGAGGTCAAAACATGCCGTCATAGGAATAACATGTAAATTAAGTTTTTCGGCCATTACATCTGAACAAGTAAAGATAGAGCAAAACGACTTGAACTGTATGAATCCTCTCAGCAAGCCGAATCGAATGATGTATAATTTGACCTTGCTAGGTCAAATCAAGGATTTGACCTGACCTGAGGTCAGGTCAGGGTCAAATTATATAAAATTCATATCATTAGAACTGCAAAGCCCAGGCGAGTCTAATGCAGCTCAAATAAATGCTCTATCACCATCCGTTACTGAGTTATTCCGTAAAACCCATTTTTGACATGTATTTCCAATGGAGAGGTCATGCCTCGTACCTGACCTTAGGTCATCGATATCAAAAATACCGGAACATATTTTAGAGAACTCGGTGGGGCCATTATGTGATATGAGTTTCAATCGGATAAGCTCACCCTGCTCCGACTTTGCTATCTTAAACTTTTTTTGAGGTCGGGTCACTTGACCTGTACTGGTGACCTGACCTGAGATGATCTAGCCTTAAAATTTTCACAGAAGTTGTAAAAATGATGAGGGAAAAGGTATGCCAAGTACGGCGGCGCTACGCGCCGCCGTTTTTCTGCTCTCTCCGAAAACCCGAGGGGGGCGGGTACCCGCCCCCGTCAATGCGCGTGTTAACCTTAGGCCAGGCTTCATGAAATGGGCAGAATCTGCGGCTGTATTAGGAGTTGGTGAAGCAAACAGAGAGAAATAATAAAAGTTTAATATAATAATACCAAAAACAATAATGATGATAAAATAAAAATTATTTAGAACAATGATAAGTCTAGAATGTCATATCGAAGCTTGCATGTATGCATTATAGTATTATTCAAGAGACATTATTTTAATATCCTCAAAAACGGTGCCTTTATAGTTCTGTCGCACGATAATTTTGCACAAAAATCCAAACGCTGAAACTGCTGCATGTCTTGGTGACGGGTTCCTTATCCCTTCTGCCATAGATGCTGAAGAAGACAATTTTTGCGTTCATCTGCCTGCTGTGTTGGTTTAAATGATAATATCTGTCAACCACTGTTATATAATTGTCTGACATGAACATCGAAACCAACACCACAGAGAGACAAGAATTCGTCACCAGAAAAAAAGATATCCAGCAGTTTCAATCTTTTAAAATTCCTTCAAGACTGTATCATTGAACAGGTTTTACCAAAATCAGCCCCTCAACAACTTAAAAGAAGAGATCATCCCTTTAGTGGTTCTGCGCGTTCTTTCCTTGAAGAAGCATGTGCTGAGATAAAAGACAAGATATATGTTCCAAAAGACGAACTAAAGGGAATACAATTGTCGACATCATTACGAACAAAGCTCAACAAATTCAAAGACAAACAGCAAGCGAAACTCAAACGAAAACTGAAGAATCTGTGCGATGCTAGTCCATGGAAAGAAGCTGGGAACGTTGACATAAATACAAATTTATCAACACGATCACTCAGTAATTATGAAAAAGAAGCGTTATCTCTTGGAAGATCATTATGTAGATCATGTCCGTAGGAACTACACATATAACGAGGATGATATAGAAAAGGGATTTATACAAGGCATTCTGCTATGCTGTAAGGCTCTAACGGACAAATAACCTAATAAACTACCTAGAAGATACATGAACGCGTGAAGAGCCTTTCCAATGACCCGTCAATAATCATTACTCAAGCGGATAAAGGGGGAGAAGTTGTGATATTGGATAAGGCTGCATACATAAAGAAAGTGAGGAATCTCTTAGAAGACACAGATACCTATGAGAAAAAAATCATCTGGATTTATTGGAAAACTCAGTAAGAAATTCAACCAAGAAACAAGAAAACTTTTACAAAAGTCTGAAAAGGGAAAACAACTCCTTCACCTTCTGGAAGAGGCTCCTACCGCACCACGAATGCGCGGTCTTCCAAAGCTGCACAAAACAAATATACCGATGCGTCCCATTACGTCAGGGATTGGCAGTGCTCCTCCTCCTTCAGCCATAGATGCTGAATAAGACAATTTTTATCGAAACGCGTTCATCTGCCTGCTGTGTTGGTTTAAATGATAATATCTTGTCAACCACAGTTATACAATACCCACCATGGTTCGACAAGTGTCAGCTTCCAGTACTCCAGAAGTGAGCGGAGACTTGGAGCGAGCTAATTTGCTGAACAAAACTTTCGCCAGTAACTTTACTTCACCTGCGGTGGACCACTATCCTCTTGCCCCTGACTACGACTTGTCATCGCTGTTCGACTTTGACATTAGTGAGGCGAATATACGCAACGCACTTGATGACCTTAAAGTCCATAAGGCATGTGGGCCCGACAATATCAGTGCTCGCATTATTAAGGAATGTTCTGCGCAACTTGTGGTACCTTTACGTATACTCTTCCGAAAATCAGTAGGCCAGGGCATTTTCTCGACTAAATGGGCGGAGGCCAATATCATTCCCATTTTCCAAAAATGTTGTAAAAAGTCACCCTCAAACTACCGCGCAGTTTCGCTTCTCCATATATTTGGAAAAATCTTGGAAAGGTGTGTCTATACATCACTGTGGAACCATGTGCACCCCGTTATGACAGAGAAACAGCATGGATTCATTCCTCACCGCTCATGTGAAACCAATTTGGTCTGCCTTTTGAAAATGGCGTGGGACTCAGTTTTTCGGGATACCAAACAGATATAATGTATACAGACTATTCTGCGGCGTTCCAGAGTGCGATTCAAAATCTATCAATTTATGCACAATTCTTATAATATTTCTGGCAATGCACTAAATTGGCTAACATCTTTCTTGACAGTTCAAAATCAACGCGTTAATGTAAACGGTAAATGTTCGGATTAGAAACCTGTCCGCTCTGGCACACCTGAGGGCAGTTTGCTATCTCCCTTCTGTTTGCTCTGTTTATCAACGATCTACCGATGAGAATTAACTCAACTGTCTAATATTCGCAGACGACGTCAAAATTGTTAACAAAATATGTTCCCCAGAAGACTCGAACCAACTTCAAGAGGACCTGAACACTGTTTGTAATTGGTCAGAAGAGTGGAAACTAAACCCTAATAAATGCAAACATTTCACCATTACATTAAGACGGTGCCCAATTGAGACAGCATATGAAATTCAAAATTTACCCCTTGAAAAAGTTACAACGATAAGGGATCTCGGTGTCTGGCTTGACTCAAAATTAACCTTTGTTGATCATATAAATTTTGCTGTTAGAAAGGCAAACAAAATGTTAGGAATATTAATAAGATCTTTTCAGGCAAGTCGAGTCCCCGGTCGACTTAAGTGCGATCCAATACTTGCAGCCTGTTTGGGAAACATTCGGTCCCTTTTAGAATATGGATCCGTCATTTGGGATGGTGCCTCAAAAACTCGACAAGAGAGATTAGACAAAATTCAGCATAAGTTTCTCATCTGGTTAGCCTCATATGTAAATGAGAACAGCCTGATGCTCATATTATATAAAACTTGTTCAGTTAACAGTCAATATATTTCACCCATGGCATGATCACGACAGCGAATGTCTGATCATGTATTTTGAGATCATGTATTTAGCGAGTATATGTGATCATTCGCTGTCGTGATCATGCCCCATGGGTGAAATATATTGACTGTTAACTTTTGAACAAGTTTTATATAATATGAGCATCAGGCTGTTATTCCTCATTTACATATTTATCATCATGCTCAAAATAGCTCTCCAAGACATCATTTTTTTGGTTAGCCTCACACGGACTCTCCTCCCGGCCTTCAGAATATGTCCTATTCGGAACTTCTTGCTCACTTCAAGGTTTCTAGCCTGGCGAGTAGACGGGTCCAATACGATATTCTATTCATCCATAAAATTTTAACTGGAAATTTTGATTGCGCCTATCACTCGGATGTTTCCCCTTACACATCCCAACTGGGAATACTAGAGCATCGGCAAATAGTTTGTTGTACATTCCATTTGCAAGGGTAGAGACAGTAAAACGCGGGTTGTTTTGCCGAGCCGCGACAAACACAAACATATTTGTTCACTCCCAGCCTCAATCTGACCTCTTTCACGCTTCTCCCTCTCCTTTTAAATCCCAAGTAAAAAAAGTATGTTAAACAACTGACGAGCTAGGCATGCGTGGTGTTATAAACGAGATGAGATGTAATTGGGTGACGCACGATAACCTGTTGCTCATCAAACGCAATACAATAAATACATAAATAAATGGGTGAGCAAAATGTTAACCCGCGCCCCACCGGGGGTCCGGCGCCACCTTCGCCCCACCGGGGGCCATCGATGGCCCCCCTCTAACTCCGAAAATATGGGCGTTAGCGCAAATCTGCAAAGTGCAATAGAAAGCTCGCGTGAATTCAGTAAGAAATTACTTCACATGTTTTAGTGCTCAGGTCAATGGTTTGATCTCCAGAGGTCAAATTAGGTCAAGATCGGCTATTTTCACTCAAATATGCAATGATTAAGCAAACTGGGCATAACTCTTATGTCATTAGAGCTATTGAGGCCTGGTAAAGTACATTTGATAGCAAATTGCCAGTACTTTTTCCGCTATGTGGAACGTAAAGACCTACCGCCAGTGGTTTGACCGCCAGAGGTCACCTCGTGACCTAATATGACCTGAGGTCACGAAAGGTCAAAAAGTGACCTTGCCGTATATCAAATGAAAGCCAGTGACCAGACAAACACGATGGTGTTTGTTTCACCGCTCTAGCTCAATTAGGTCAAAAGTTATTGTCAAAATACTGTTTTTGACCTCTGGTGACCTTGGATGACCTTGGAAAAGTCAAAGGGCAAATATAACCCCTGGGATCCGTGAAAGGGTGTCCAAAAACGTTGTTCTGAGCAGTCTGAGTATTTGCAATCATTTTGGTGGCTTTTATATCATGAAATAGCTTTTCCCCATGCTTTTCCAATGGGAGAGGTCGCCTCGTGACCTGACCTCAGGGCACGAAATCGAAAAAATCCCGGATATACACCTTGTAGACCCTGGAGGGATCATGAAGTGTAGGAAGTTTCAAATCGATCGACTTTGAAATGTAGCTCTTACAGAGCTCTAAGGATGAAGTGAGGTGACCTTGGTTGACCTCGTCTGGTGACCTGACCTTGGGTGACCCGGGGTAAAAATTTCAGGGATGATGGGAAAATGATGCAGTGAGAGGTAGAGCCCTCAACCGCGGTGCTGCGCCTCGTCGTTTTTCTGCTATCCCGGAAAAACCTTGGGGGCTATCGATGGCCCCCGGTGGGGCGAGGGTTAATATCGTTGTACAATATATTTTTACCGTACCCGTAACTAACATACCGTAATTCCGTAGTCGATGAAATATAAGGTATCGTAATTTCGTAGCCTAGTTCTGGCCCAAATTCAAGCGTAACGTAGCATAATTCGGTAACGTACCGTAGGGTAGGCCATCTCTGCAGTGACCTATCCTGGTCTGGCACCTTGGAGGCTGTGTTGGGTGGGACTATATTCTGGATGTGGCCTTGGCCCTTTTAACCTGTCTGTCTCTTTAGTGTTCTTTTCTCGTATTATCGTACTTGCCTATCACATGAAAACAATAAAAAGTGTCAAAAATTTAAACACAAACTCACACTCTAGTAACAACTGTAGCAATCTACTCCCCCCATAGTACCAGTGACCGGTGTGTGCTTATGTCTTTAGTGAGGGTTTGTGTTCTTGTGTGTGTACAGCGATTCGAGGGCGATGAGTTTTCGTGTGTATCAGTGGCTGTTATGATGCATAACTTTTAACTGTCACTGTATTAAATAAGATATATACTTGGGTAGCAGTTCATTATCAATGCATGTTTGGTTACAAATGACCGCGTTCCCGGCGTGTACCAGCTTTCTTTGTAGTTTTTTCTAATGATCTCACCGTGTTCTTACTGCCACTATCTAGTTTTTATGGCGGTTTTCATAGGTGAGGATTCGTTTGTTTTCTACCAAGTCCTGACGTTTGATGTCCGTGTTATGTACTGTTGTTATGTGTTGATGAGGGCCACCACTCTGGAGGCGACAAGTGAGGCATCTGGACAACTGCTAACGAACAACAACCCACCAGCAGATATCGATCGGGAAATAAAGACTCTCCTTAACAACTTCATAAACCCGAGAAACTTACAGCAGAAGTATCAACGATAAACCCATGTCCTCTACTATGTTACCGCTGACGGGCGCTTCCAGACTTCAGTCGACCAGTCCCAGCTGATCGATGCAGTTTTCGATCACCTACAGGTGCTACCACCTGTTGTTCGCGTATATATCAAAAGCAATCGCCACCAGCCACCTCAGCGTTAGCGTTTGAGGCCGTTAGTAATAAGATGGAAATAAAAAAGACAATTTAAAAATGTGTTTTTATGGACGTTAAACCAATATTCTGGGGCAGAAGGTAATGTTATAATTTTTAATCGTTTAAATGACTTTTCACGGTTGTTGAGCTTCGTAAACAGAGGAACCGTACGGTAATGTTGTTGTCTGCACGTGACAGCTTGGATTTGAGGCGGGAGTCGTAAGACCGGTGACCAGCGAGGCAGACATGTGAGGAGCCCAGCGAAAAGTGATTTGTCTTTTGAACAATGTCATTATCCGGATTTGACTTCACTCCCTTTTTTCTTTTTGGATCCAGCTCGGAAGAGCGCCGTCATTTCCGGAGAAGTTCGAGAATGTGTTTTTATTTTTTAGAGTGATTCAATTAAAGGGA